>QGSO01000802.1:85667-252140 GCA_011037825.1 Carya cathayensis | reverse complement strand
GAACGGACATTTGAAGCGTCGAGACATGCAACACAAGGTTACCTGCCCCCGTTCATGACATATAAGATGCAATGTTCCTAACATGCATCTAGCATTATGCAATATTCGCAGCGGATAATTTTTTTCTTTAGCAATACTATGCACCAAACTAAAAATATCCCAAATACTTGAAACATATTTCATACATAAAGGCATACTAAAAAGCGTGATCACCACACTAGTCTAAAATGGTTGTGATCAAAAGAATACTTGAGATACAACTCCAAAAGTGTAAGTATTAACCTAAGTTAAATACTATACCATCATCAACATCGCACCGTGGCCTAGTCGACTGTATTCAGTTGGTCAGATTCCAATTCTCCTTCGGGTCCTGTAACAAGATCTACCATTCGGGGGGAATGGTAGTTGGGACTACCACAGTGAGATTTGATTACAAATCTCAGTAAGTTAACATAAAACTTATACACAGGTTAAAAATGCATAATCCCAAGCGGAATTTGGGGGCGTCACAGAAGTTGTGGTGGTGGTCGTGGCGCATAGCGGTGCAGGAAAATACAAGCCCATTAGGGCTACACACGGCTAGGGGAGAGAGAGTGGGGCGTGGGGGGTGGTGGCCGGTGCAGGGGAGGTCGCTTGTGAGTGGGAAAGACGGCGAGGTGGGCGGTGACGAGGGAAGGCGGCAGGCGGCGGTAAGTTGGGGAAAGAGGCCACACGAAGAGAAACAAGGGGGTGATGCACGGCTGGGAGGCAAGGGAAAAAGAAGAAAAAGAAGGAAAGAAGAAAAAGAAAGGAAAGAGAAAAATGAAAAATGAAAAATGAAAAAGAAAAATGAAGGGAAAGAAAGTGAGGTCCAGTCTTTTCAACTTGGGATCTCAAACTGATCCAACGAAAATAAATTTTAAAACGATGAATTAAATGAAATAATTTAAATACAATGACTTAATAAAATAAAATAATAAAATCTAACAATAAACTAATTTAACATAAAGAGTATTTTAAATGCAATACAATAGTTAATATTAAGAAAGCCCGTCAAAATAATTTTCATAACTTAAAAAATCATAAAATAAATCCAGCGAGAAATCCAATAATTTAGAACAAAAGAATTAATATTTTAGATCAATTAAAATAATCCTTCAATAAAAATACACTAAAATACGGGGTATCACAGAGTAATTAACTTAAATTTAAAATTATGATTGGTGTTTGATCTGTGTAATCTATGAGATGTTATGCCTTTTTTAAGACAAACCATCTGCAAAACACCTAGCAGATTAGATGAAATACAACCGCTGACCAGTAGTTTATATGGAACTGCCTAAAAAGGGTGACATCAACGTTCCAAAATAATCTATATCATCAACTACCAGGTCACAACCAATAGAAAAGACTCGACACCAACATTAGTTTGCAAAATAATGACTATAATGACATATATAGTACTAATCAAAATGATATATTGTTTGATGTCAATAACCGATTAATAAATAGCATTTTCTACCAAACCGAGGGAGCAAACGCAAATGTTTAGACAAATGTAAACATGACTATAGGATCATGCACATCATGTTAAGGATCAACTTCGTGGGTATATTGTTTACAAGAGATTGTAGGCTCACCAACGAATAAAAAGAAATGCAGAACCAGAACAAGAACAACAATAATGATAAGGTTGAAGGTGGCAGAAGCTTACTTGTTTCAAGATTTCAACGGAGAGTTGTATGAGAAGCAGAGCAACCAATAGTCGAGAGAGAGGACTACAAAGCGGCCAAACTTGGGTGTTCAAATCAAACGCACTATTTACATGTCACGATTGAAACCTAAACCGAGGTTATGATCGACACGTCCTCACGTGCCTTTCAATTCATTACGGCCTGTTTTGGATACTGTGATAAAAACACAAACCATTTGAGAGTTTTCATAGATAGAATCTTTGTGCATCCAAACAGCTATCAAAGTGTATCTCTTCTCATCCCAATTGGTCTCTCATTATCTCAAAACTATTCATTGAGATAACCTGTCATGAGACCCGCGGCTGGTAGTACAAAATGGTGGATGAGAAGAGGCGTCGGTGGAAGAAACAGAAAGAGCAAGTGAAGAAGAGAAGAAACTAAAGTAAACTGAAGTGTCTTAAGGTTCTGAAGTGAAGATGCGAAGTCAGACCTAAGTGGAGGCTGAACGACGCCATGTGTGTGCGTGAGTGAAGTGTGGTGCGTTAATTGAACGCAGGTTTGGGATATGCCCAAATGGTGCGTTTTGGTCTTAATAGCTGGTCATGTCCTGTTCCGTTAGTTTATAGCCTGTTTTACAGTCCACGTGCTGCTTTTCCATTAGTTCTGTTAGTAATGGTTTTACATCCATATATAAGCCAGAAATTGGTAGGAGAACAGGATCCGAATTTTTGAAAACAAAAAGTAGTCTTTTGTAGTCTTGTAAGGAGGTTGATTCTCCCTCGAAGAGGATCGTATCAATGCAATCTTGTGGCTGAAACCTTTCATCAAACAGGTTATCGGCTTTTCCTTCATTCTTGTATTTCCATGCTTGTTTCCTCCTCCACCATAACCACCTGCGTACAATAACCAGATTCATCAAACAGAAGGGTAGCTAACATTGGTATCAGTAGTCATCCGATCCTACCATCAACATAAAATACAAACCAAACAGCCTCCCATCCAACCCAAACAGCCTCACAGAACACCCAAACAGCCTCCCATACAACCCAAAACCATGGCTGAAAATACAAGATCCAAAACTCAACTCATAGAGGCCTTACAAGTTCAAGTAGAACAACACCAACATGAATTTATTCCAATCAAAGCTGAAATCAGGGAGCTCAAAACTGATGTTCAAGAAATTAAAGATATGCTACGTACCTTGATGAACCGATAGAACTAGCCACCACCTCCTCCACTTTTTAACCATGAAGCCAACTTTGAAGTGGAAAACCATGACCCAAGAAGAATGAACAACAGAGGGGTCAAGCTAGATTTTCCCCATTTCCAAGGACTCAATCCAGCTGCCTAGCTTTTTAAAGCCAACCACTATTTCGACTTCCACCAAACACCAATGCCTCAACGACTATTGATGGCCTCTTACCATATGGAAGGAGACTCTCTCGTATGGTTTGAAAATGTTGTCGATGGGGGGTTATGCCGTGATTGGGACACTTTTTCCAGAGCATTGTTGTTGCGTTTTGGACCCATGGCCTATGACGATCCAATGGAGGCATTGATGAGGCTGAAACAGACCACTACAGTTGAGTCTTACATGAGCCAATTTGAAAGGTTGGCCAACTGCTTACGAGCTCTCTCGGATAATCATAAGTTGAGCTGTTTTCTTTGTGGCTTGAAAGATGAAATTCGAATCCTGGTACGTATGTTATGCCCTGTGAATTTAAATGCAGCATATCGATTAGCAAAAATGCGGAAGAATACATTCCAAGCATCAGAAAAATTGCTAAATCAATGGGGGAAAGAACCACAGCCATGGGTGGGGGAAATTATTCCACTAGCTCTTATTGTAGTGACTATTCTAACAAATGGAGAAAACCTATGGGGGGCGCTAAACCAATTTCTTCTGAACAAATGAATGAAAAGCGACGCAAGGGCCTATGTTTTAATTGTGATGAGAAGTGGAATCCCCAACATACTTGTAAAACTTCTCGGATTGATCTCTTGGATGTAAATGAGCAAGTATGTGAGGAATTGTGTAAGGAAGAGGAAGTGCTGCCAATGGTCGGAATGGACGACAAACCAGTGCTGGAAAACAAAACTACACCAACCTGCAGCAAGGAAGAGCTGGAAATTTCCTTGGTTGCCATAGCGGGAACCCCCACGTTGAGTATAATGCGTTTACTTGGGAGTCTTTGTGGTGAACAAGTGGTGATCCTTATAGATTCAGGCAGCTCCCACAATTTTCTAGATTCAGCATTACCAGCAAAGTTGCAGCTGCCTGTGAATTATTCAGTGAACTTGAAAGTTAGAGTGGCAAATGGCCAATGTCTTAACAGTGAAGGCATATGCTGGACAACCTAGTTAAAGGTGCAAGGTAATCTGTTAAAACCCCCCCTTCATTTATTAGAGTTGGCTGGTTGTGACATTGTGTTTGGAGTCCAATGGCTGGAGACCTTGGGTCCCATAACTTGGGATTTTTCAAAACTATTAATGACCTTTGTGTACGAAGGCAAAACCATTGAATTCAAGGGGTTGAAGTTGAACTCCTCGGTTGTAGAGGATGGTCCAAAGTTATTGAAAGCAACTTTGACTAAAGGGAAGGGCATTCTTTTACAGATTATAGGTGAAAGGGAAGTGAAGGAACATTCTGCAGTGGTGGAGGGGCAATTTTCTTAACTGTTAGAAGACTTTAAAACCATATTTGATGAACCCCAAGGGTTACCCCCACCCCGTTCTCATGACCATCAAATAGTCCTTAAAGAGGGCACTCAACCCATCACAAATAGACCCTACCGATACCCTTATTACCAGAAAATAGAAATTGAGAAGATTGTGGCTGAGTTATTGGAATCGGGAGTGATTAGACCCAGCTCTAGTCCCTTCTCCTCCCCTGTTTTGCTGGTCCGTAAAGCCGATGGAAGTTGGTGGCTTTGCGTGGACTATAGAGCACTTAATAAGGAAACGGTGATGGCAAAATTTCCTATCCCAGTTATTGATGAGTTGCTAGATGAACTTTTTGGCTTGGTGATTTTTTCCAAGCTTGATTTAAGATCGGGCTATCATCAAGTGAGGGTGGTGCCAAGTGACATTCCTAAAACAGCCTTCCGTACCCATGATGGACATTACGAATTTTTAGTAATGCCTTTTGGCCTCACCAACGCTCCAGCTACATTCCAAGGGTTAATGAATGATGTTTTCAAACCTTTTTTGAGGAAATTTGTGCTTGTTTTTTTTTTATGACATTTTGGTGTATAGTAAGTCTAAGGAAGAACATGCAGGGCACCTGAGAGAAGTTTTAAACATGCTGAAACAGCACTGCTTGTATGCAAAGAAATCTAAGTGTCGGTTTGCGGTTGATGAAGTTGACTATTTGGGCCACATTATTAATAGTAAGGGGGTAATGGCTGATCCTTCTAAGATTATTTCTATGTTAGAATGGCCTAAGCCTAAGAATGTGAAGGCCTTACAAGGTTTCCTAGGGCTCACGGGGTACTACCGGAAATTCATCAAGAATTATGATCTCATTGCAGCTCCACTCACCTCATTACTCAAGAAAAACTCTTTCTCTTGGAACATGGAGGCCAGCGAGGCCTTTACAGCCTTAAAGCAAGCTGTTTCACACCCACCAGTCCTAAAACTTCCTGATTTTAGTAAGCCATTTGTGATTGAGTGTGATGCCAGCGGGAAGGGCATCAGGGCAGTGTTAATGCAGGCTGGACAGCCTATTTACTACCTCAGTCAGGCCCTTAAAGGCAAGGCACTCTTGCTATCTACCTACGAGAAGGAGCTACTTGCCTTAGTAACGACTGTGCAAAAATGGAGGCCATACCTTTTCGGACAGCCTTTTATCATAAAAACTGACCAACAAGCACTGAAGTACTTGCTCGAACAGCGGGTAGGAACCGAGGCCCAACAAAAATGGATTACTAAGCTAATGGGGTATGATTTTTTTATTGAGTATAAGAAGGGAAAAGAAAATAAGGTGGTGGATGCCCTTTCAAGAAGAGAAGGGGAGGTACAAGAGGCAGTTTATTCTGCTATGGTCTCATTTCCTACACCTCTTTGGATAGAAGAGTTGAAGAGAAGTTACCAAGAATCTAGAGAATTGACTGAGTTGCTAAAAAATCTGAATGCTAATGCGGATTGTCCTAAGGGATTTTCCTTGCAACAAGGGTTGATTGTTAAGAAAGGAAGAGTGGTCTTAGCTCCCGAGTTTGAATTTAAGCTAAAGGTTCTACAGTACATTCATCACAATCCCCAAGCTGGTTACTCGGGGTATTTAAAAACATATCAAAGGGCAAAACGTGATTTTTATTGGAAGGGGATGAAACGTGACATCAAGCAGCTAGTGAGAGAATGTGAGACTTGTCAGGCTGTTAAATATGAAAATTCATATCCAACAGGGTTGTTGCAACCCCTACCCATCCCTAATCAACCATGGACCGACATATCACTTGACTTCATTGATGGCTTGCCTAATTCCAAGGGGTTTAGTGTGATTTTCGTAGTGGTTGACCGCTTCTCGAAGTATGGCCACTTTATAGCCTTGGCCCACCCATACATGGCTCAAATAGTGGCTGAGGAGTTTATGAAGAATATTTTTAAGCTACATGGGTTTCCGAGGTCCGTGGTGTCGGATAGAGATCCTATTTTCTTGAGTTCTTTTTGGCAAGCTTTATTCCACTCACAAAGTTTCTCCCTTAACTATAGCTCGGCCTACCATCCCCAAACGGATGGACAGACTGAGGCTCTTAACAAGGGGGTGGAATGTTACCTAAGGTGCTATGCCAGAGTGAAACCGAAGTCCTGATCACTATGGCTACCGATGGCAGAGTGGTGGTATAACACCACTTACCATACATCAACAAAAATGACTCCCTTTCAAGCTGTATACGGACACCCTCCCCCAACCTTATTGTCCTATGTTCCGGGAACAAGTGCTAATGCCATGGCAGATCAGAATCTAAGAGACAGAGATCAGGTTATACAGTTACTAAAAAACAATCTCCATGAAACAAGTAACCGCATGAAGTTTTTTGCAGATAAGAAACGCACTGAGAGGCAATTTGAAATAGGGGATTGGGTCTACTTGAAGTTACAACCCTACAGACAAAAAACCCTAGCCTTACGACATAATCTTAAACTATCCCCCAGATTTTATGGTCCTTTTCAGATTGAAGCTAAAGTGGGTGCAGTGGCTTACCGTTTGAAGCTTCCAAAGTCGTCCAAGATCCATCCAACTTTTCATGTGTCTTGCTTGAAAAGAAAACTCGGCTCACAGATCCAAGTGTTTCCATCACTACCACCAACCGACAACAAGGGGGAATTAAAACCTGAACCTGAAGAAATAATTGAAAGACGTATGAAAAAGCAAGGAGATAGAGCTATTATCGAAGTTCTTGTGAAGTGGGTCGGGTTACCCAAGGAGGACAGCAGCTGGGAAATCTTATGTCGTCTGAAGGACCTTTACCCGCACCTTGTGGGCAAGGTGCTTTAAAGGGGGGAGTTTTGTCATGAGACCGGCGGCTGGTAGTACAAAATGGTGGATGAGAAGAGGCGTCGGTGGAAGAAACAGAAAGAGCAAGTGAAGAAGAGAAGAAACTAAAGTAAACTGAAGTGTCTTAAGGTTCTGAAGTGAAGAAGCGAAGTCAGATCTAAGTGGAGGCTAAACGACGCCGTGTGTGTGCGTGAGTGAAGTGTGGTGTGTTAATTGAACGCAGCGTTTGGGATATGCCCAAACGGTGCGTTTTGGTCTTAATAGCTGGTCATGTCCTTTTCCGTTAGTTTACAGCCTGTTTTACAGTCCACATGCTGCTTTTCCATTAGTTCTGTTAGTAATGGTTTTACATCCATATGTAAGCCAGAAATTGGCCGGAGAACAGGATCCGAATTTTTGAAAACAAAAAGTAGTCTTTTGTAGTCTTGTAAGGAGGTTGATTCTCCCTCGAAGAGGATCGTATCAATGCTATTGCCCAGATGACTAACACAAGAGGAGGGGTGAATTGAGTTGTATTTAAAAAAATAACAATTATAAATCAAATATACAATATAAAATATAAACAAAATATGAAACAACAATAAATATAAAGAGTAAGGGTAAGAGAGAAGCAAACTCAGTATGTTAACGAGGTTCGGCCCCACTGCCTACGTCCTCGCCTCAAGCTACCCCTTGAGGATTCCCGAATTCACTATTCAATCTCCTTCAGGTGGAGATAGAAACCTATTACACCTTTGAACAACACCGCTACAAAGGATCCGTGTAGAACACCCTCTACACTTGCAATCACCTTACACGTGGTGATTCAACGATTCCCTGTGTAGAACACTTTCTACACGCACAAGGGTTGTACACACCCTTTTACTGATACAAGAATTGATAGTGGGTAGGATATCAGAAAACACTCCTCAATGAGTGAAATAAGAACAATACAAGCACAAACTATATCTCTCAAAATGAACAAGGGTTAAGGCTCAATGCTTAGAGAAGAGAGAATGAAAGCTTTGAATGAGAGTTGTATGCTCTTGGTGTTGTGAATGTGAAGCTCTCAAATGATCTATTTATAGGCATATGAGACTTCATATTCAAATTTAAAAAGATTCACATGTCAAAAACATCATCATTCATTTTTCAAAAATTTCAAACCTAATCTTTTTACTTTTTGCATATGACAAAAGGAGCACACTTTGCTTTTCAAAAATTTCAAACCTAATTTTTTACTTTTTGCATATGACAAAAGGAGCACACTTTACTTTTCAAAATATTCAAACAAAGGCATCTTCCTTTTGCATAAGTCAAGAAAAGCATCAATCACTTTTGAAATTATTCAAATAAAACATGCACATGTGAAAGATGACAATCAATCATCTTTAATATTTTCAAAGTTCAAACCTTTAATCATGGCATGCACATGTGAAAGATGACAATCAATTATCTTTCAAAATATTCAAATTTAATTTTCAAAAAATTCATGCACATGTGGAAAATGTATTTTAATGCTTTAAGATAAAATATTAATTTTTGAGCCTTAATCCTAATTTCGAATTTTGAAGAGATTTACAACATTACTCTATGACTTTAATGTGAACTTGTTCCCTTCTTACTCATGCTTGGTTCCTTGATGTGCTTGACTCCATTGTGTGAACAACTTGAGCTTGAGACTCCTTCATTCTTTGAATTCATTTGTTATCATCAAAATCCATGTGTAAATATATAATTACACAAAACTTGAAACCTTAGGTTCAACAAATGCAATCTTGTGGCTGAAACCTTTCATCAAACAGGTTATCGGCTTTTCCTTCATTCTTGTATTTCCATGCTTGTTTCCTCCTCCACCATAACCACCTGCGTACAATAACCAGATTCATCAAACAGAAGGGTAGCTAACATAACCCCTTACTCAAAACATTGAGAGAGTCCTAAGCCTCAGTCGAGAATGACTCCTCTCTCATCCTGTGTTGCCCTAAGGAATCTTCTTTCTACTTTTGCAATAGAAATGTCATACCAAAAATCAGACATACATCAATCAAACCAAAACAAACTCATAATTGAAACCAAATCCAAGAATCTCAAGAATCGAAATCCATGAGGCTTGTACCATAACTCAAAGAGCCCACAATCCCCAACTTTCTCAAAACCCTGATCTTAAAGAACCCATAATCCCCAACTTTGCATGAAGATTTGACTTTTTTTCCTAGGTTCAAGGATATGGGCATCTCCAAAGACAAGTTTCCAAGCAAGAAAGGGGTTCAAGTCAAGTTCTTGATATGCAAGGCCCAAAGATCCATCTCTCCTCAGCAACGATTTTTCAACAAACGTGTATCGAATTTTCTCGGGCTCACTTTGTCCTTGCGTCTCTCTCACTCACCTTTTCCCTAGTTGATGTTGGAAATAATGAAAAAGAAAAGAAAATGTGCAAAAAATTGGAACGGAAAAAACACACACATACAAACCATTCTACTCATCATCACTACTCCCTACACCATACACCACATTTTTTTTTTTTTTTTTTTTTTTGGTTTTATTCTTGCGAAATTGAAGGAATTCTTTTACTCATCGTCCATGCACCATATATTTGGTAAGGGAGAAAAGAAAAAAAAATCATTTATAATGTGTGGTGTAGAATGATTGTTAGAAAATTATAATAAAAATAATGAAATCAAGAAAACAAAAATAAAAATCGGGACACCAAGGCTCGATCATAACAACAATGTCTTTAGAACGCATTTTGTTGCATTTCAACGTGCTATAAAGTATTGACAAAACTGTTAACATGATACAATGAAGCCCTCTCTTTTCTCGTTGTTCTACAATAATACTTTTATAGAACAACTCAAAAACACTATTTATTTAGAATTACAATATGGAGAGATATCTTTTAGAAGAAGAACTCTGGTTTTTCTTATTTTTTCTAAAATCTGAATAGATCAATTATTTTATAATCACTTATGATGCATTATAACGGCTAGTTTTCTTGTGATGTAGCAAATGCCATATAAGGTTTCATTTTTCATATATTTCAATAAGTTGACATTCTCTATCAATACATAAGATTTTATTTAAACGTATAAGAAAAATGAAATATTACATTATTATTTAAAATACCCAAAAATAATTATATCATTTTAATAAAATCTAACATTCCCCCATGCACTGTGTGAAATAATAATAAATAAAAAATCTTGTGCCTATGGAAGAAATAAATTGCTTCAATGAATGTGTCTTTTGGACTTCACCTAGTGTAATTATATTAAAGCTATGCCAAGTTTATCAGTGAATGTATTTTGAACTGATGACCCTATTAGACAAGCCAAATAGAGTTCATACAATTATTTTCTAATTCTCCAAGTATTTTCATTTAGCTTGCACTCTTATAACCTTGTGCATATGTAACGACCCAATCCAGCATTATTAGAGATGCAATTAGGTTTAATGAGAAATCTAGGTTTAACCTCATTTAATATTTTATGGACTAATTGGGCCCTATTTAACTAGTAATTGGCCCTAGAAAGTTTTTTGAAAGCCGAAGAGAATTATTGGATGAGTTAAACTCATTTTAAAATTTAATATTAGCCAATCTTGCTTATTTTAAAATTATCACTGATTAAAATTGCCTACACAGACTTAGTCACTCCCAATTCTATGTGAAATGAGCTGCTAGATTATGTTTTTAAATTTCAAACTCTTTTATCAGTTGATTTAACCTAGTCCAAATTGAACTCTTTGTCAACCTCTATATCTTCGGCATTCCCAAATTGATTTTCAATCAAACACATCAAGGTCTTACTCCATCTTTAAATCCCCCTTGCTCTGCAAATTCTAAACACAACATGGCACATAGACTTTCCTTCCTCCAAGCCAACAGTCCCTTACACCCATACCGCCACCGTACTCCGAAAATTGCTGAAAGACACCCAAGAACACTTGGCCACCTCATATCCATCGTCCTCCTTCATCTCGCTGTAACTGTCATTGATCTCAGACCAGCCACTACCCTGCCGCACGGTCTCTTTTCTCTCAGTGAGCTCTCTATTCTTAATTGCTCTGTCGATTTCTTTTTCTTTCTCTCGGTGACCCCTTGCTTTAGTTTTCCTCGGGGAGCCTTGCTTTAATTTTCTTTGGGTGCCAAACTCACCTGCCAAATACCTCTCTATTGCTTTCATTCTTTTGACACCAAGTATTTATATTTAGAGCCACGATGTCACAAGTATGGAAGTTGCAAGGATGGGTGAGATTCAAAGAGATAGGTGACCAGAGCTTCCTTATAGAATTTCATAAACTAACAGATAAAGAAAAGGTACTAAGTGGCAGACCATGGTTCTTCGACAGGAGTTTGTTAACTCTACAAGAGATTGACGATACAGTCTCCATTAATAGAGTGAAATTTCATTATGAACCCTTTTGGGTCCAACTGCACAACCTTCCATTGGCCACGATGAATGAGGAGGTCGAAATACAGTTTGCAGCATCCATCGGACATGTCATTCGAGTTGATACGGAGTTAGATGGCCGTGCATGGGTAAGTGCTTAAGGGTGAGGGTGGCTGTGGACCTTCACAAACCCCTGCTTAGGGGAAAGTGGATGTCCTTTGAAGCTCAAGAACACTAGATATCCTTCAAGTACAAACGCCTACAGAACTTTTGTTTCCAGTGCGGAGTTCTATATCATAAAGGAAAAACTTGCAATAGAATACAGTACGAGCAACAAGGAGAAGTTCAGGCCCCCTAACAATTCGGTCCCTGGTTACGGGCACAACCCATGCACACAGATATATTTAACGTCCGTAAGTATGGCGGTTTCGAGGGTGGAGCAAAGGTGGAGGCAAACGGTGGCGTATATGGTGGTAACAATAATCGAGGAGAGCAAGATTCAGGGAAGGGCCAACCTGCTAGTGGTGAACCCACGCCAAGTAACCATGCTATCCAGCAGGAGTTGTCAGTGAAAATGAAGGAAAACCCTTTAGTGGGAACTGTCAAAGGTGAAGTCAAAGCACCCAAGGGTCAAAAGTCAACAGAGGTATGCTCAACCACTACTAAAAGGATAGGTAACATTGTAGAAACTGTCACGGAAAATAATTTTGAGAGTTACTTCCCTAAGTCGTACAATGCTCCCATTTTGAAAACTGACATTGGAACATTAACCACTCTGAAAATTACTAGAATGGAAGTTGATAATGACAAAGGTCTTCTAGTTCAGGATACTCCTCACTTGAAATTAGATAATCCACGGAGACCCCACGAGATTAAGGACACATGTGAGAATCTGAACAGTAGAAAGACTCTTAGCACAGAGGCAAAGGATAAACCTACTACACAGATCGAGGGCCCCATTACTAGAAAATGGAAAAGGCATGCCCGAGGAGAGGAATCTTATGAAAGTAAAACAGAGAAGGTAGCTTTGCATGATATAACCCATAACTCCCTAAAATCAGGTAAAACGAGGGGATGGAAAAGAGGAAGTGAAGAGAACAAGGAAGATTCCAAGAGGGTCAAGAGACAAGGAAAAGAACATGAGAACACAAACCCAAGGGCAAAGGCTAGTTTCCATCCCTGCCAACATCAATGAGCATCCTAGTTTGGAACTACCGAGGGCTTAGGAACCCTCGATCAGTTAGGATCCTTAGAAAGTTAACTAAGGAAAAGTGCTCCACTCTAGTCTTTCTGGTGGAGACCAAAACTAGAAAACAAAGGCTAGAAAGAGTAAGAAGTATTCTGAACTTAGATGGTTGCTTTGCAGTGGACAGTAGGGGATCTAGTGGTGGGATTGCTCTATTATGGAAGGAGGAATGGGAAGTTAAAGTCATTAATTACACTCGGTGGCACATCAGTGCAATTGTTAAGGAAGAGGATAGTGGACTAACTTGGCAATTCACAGGGTTTTATGGACACCCAGAAACCGCAAAAAGAAGTGGTAGTTGGCAACTACTTGAGATGTTAAAACCCCTCACACCTATGGCTTGGTTGTGCGCAGGAGACTTCAATGAAATCCTGCACCAGAAAGAAAAACAAGGGGCTGCAAGTAGACCATACAAACAGATTGAAGCTTTCAAAAAGGTAGTAGAATTCTGTGGTCTCCAAGACCTTTAGTCCCAGGGAATTCACTTGGTCCAACAACAGAAGAGGGAGGGAATTCACTAAGGAAAGGATTGACAGAGCTATGGCTAACAAGGAATGGAATGAGCTATTTAGCTCTGCCTCATGTAATGCCCTAGCTACCATTAATTCTGATCACTCACCCCTCTATATCAACAAGCAAAACCTTGGCAATGGAAGAAGGCTCAAAAGAACTTGTTTTAGATTTGAGGCCGCATGGAATCTAAAAGAGGAGTGTAAGACTATAGTTGGATTAGCTTGGAAGGCAACTAGAAGGGATGGTAGAGGTGCTGGTTCAGTGAGACAGAAACTAGAGCTTTGTCAGAAAGGACTGGTACAATGGAATCAGAAGAAAAAAATGTACAATCAAAAGGAAATCAATCAAAAGCTGGAAAGGATTGGTCATCTCCAAGAGAAAGGCAATGGGGTGCACATATCAGTTATGAAGCAGTTACAAAAGGAAGTAGAACTCTCAATGGAAACAAACGACATGAAGTGGAGGCAGAGAGCAAAGCAACATTGGATGAAAGTTGGGGACCAAAACACCACTTATTTCCACCTGTAGGCTAACCAAAGAAGGAAAATAAACACTATTAAAAGTGTTGAGGACCCACAAGGGAGAGAGGTGACTGAGCAGGCTGGCATTGGTGAGGTCTTTACAGGTTTCTTCACCTCCTTATTCACCACTTCATCGCCTACTCATATAGAGGAATGCTTAATAGCTTTAAACACCAACTTAACATCTGAGATGATAGAATGGCTACTTGCCCCTTTCACCCGAGAAGAAATCCATGCAGCTGTAACCCAAATGAATCCCTTAGGCTCCCCTGGGCCTGATGGATTCCTAGCTTGTTTCTACCAAAAGCATTGGGAAGTTATAGGCAAGGAGGTGTGCCAGTTTGCCCTACATGTTCTAAACCAAGAGGGTTCATTAGCTGAGGTAAATGACACTCTCATATCCCTTATACCAAAAGTTAAGTGCCCAAAAAGAGTGACTGAATACAGACCCATTAGCTTATGCAATGTCCTATACAAAATTTTGTCCAAAACTCTTGCAAACAGGCTTAAAGTCATCCTCCCCAATCTCATATCCCCAATCAAAGCGCCTTTGTTCCTGCTAGGCTCATATCAGACAATGTCTTAGTTGCTCATATCAGACAATGCCTTTGTTCCTTCACTCCATGAATACAAGAATGAAAGGAAGGAAAGGAAGCATGGCCCTCAAACTAGATATGAGCAAGGCTTATGATAGGGTAGAGTGGAGCTTTGTAAAAGCTGTTATGTCAAAACTTGGCTTCCCACTCAAGTGGATTAATCTCATTCAAACATGTCTTAATTCTGTCTCTTATTCAATCCTGGTTAATGGGACACCACAGCAGAAGTTTTTCCCTTCAAGGGGAATTAGACAAGGTGACCCTATGTCCCCCTACATCTTCAACATGTGTGCTGAGGCCCTCACCTCATTACTGAACCAATTTGAGAAATGCAAAGTCATAACACCTGTACATATAGGAAGAGGCCCCATCACAATCAATCACCTTTTCTTTGCAGATGACAGCCTCCTTTTTTGCCAAGCCAGTCCTAAGGAACTAATCTACATGCTTGATACTCTAGCTATTTATGAAAAGGGCTCGGGTCAAGTCCTCAACAAGGAAATATCCTCAATTTTCTTCAGTAAGAACACCAAGAAAGAGACCAAAGCACAAATTCTGCAATTGGCAGGAGTCAAGACAAATGGATCCTTTGAAAAGTATCTGGGGCTTCCAGCCTGTGTGGGGAGAACAAAAGTGGCTGCTTTTCATTCACTCATTGACAGAACCTGGGGTAGGATTGCAAACTGGAAGACTAAGCACCTCTCAAGTGCAGGAAAAGAGGTGCTCCTCAAAGCAGTTCTTCAGGCCATTCCTACTTATACCATGGGAATCTTCCTTCTTCTCGAGTCTATCACAAGGAAACTGGACCAATTACTCAGGAAATTTTGTTGGGGCTATAATGAGGATACCTCAAAAATACAATGGGTCAATTGGAATCAGATCAGTAACAACAAAGAAAATGGAGGACTGCATTTCAGGGATTTCAGAAGTTTCAACACTGCACTCCTAGCCAAACAAGGCTAGAGAATGCTCCACAACCCATCCTCCCTGGTGGCCAAGGTCATCAAGCAGAAGTACTTTGGACAAGGTGATCTTTTAAAAGCACAACTGGGTTCGAGACCATCCTTTGCTTGGAGAGGTATATATGCAGGACTGGAAGTTCTTAGAAAAGGTCTGTTATGGAGAATAGGAAATGGTCATAAGGTGAACATCTGGGCTGACAGATGGATTCCATCCCTGCCCCTCAACAAAGTCCTTACCCCACGAGAGGAAGAATGCTGGTGTGAACAAGTTAGTGATCTCATTAATCCAATAAGTAGGACATGGAAGGACTCTCTACTCCAGGAGTTATTCTCCACTGAAGAGACAGAGGCAATCAAAGCAATTCCCATAAGTTTTGGGGATAGAGAAGACATAATGGTTTGGCAACCCACCACCAATGGCCAATTCTCAGTTAAAAGCTGCTATCATATGCTCAGGTCCATGGAAGCAGAGTTAGAAGGGGAACCATCCTGTAAAAGGTGAGACATTCAAGTATGGAAGTCAATTTGGAAGCTTAAGACTACACCAACAATAAAAATGTTTATGTGGAGAGCTTGTAGTGAGGCCCTCCCCACTTTGGCAAACTTGAAAAGAAGGAGAACTGTAGTAGACAGCTCATGTACTATCTACAAACAATTTCCTGAGACATCAGGTCGTGCCTCTTATGGGGGTGTATAACTGCACAAGATGTTTGGAACCAGTGTAGTAAGAAGATTCAAAAAATGGCATACCATGGTGATCTATTTTTTGATATATGGTCTAAGTTAGTGGAGGTGCTGGACACCAATGATCTCGAGATAGTGACTGGTATATCAAAAGAAATATGGAACAGAAGGAATGAAACCATCCATGGCAAGGTCTTCAAGCATCCCACCAAGATCTCAATCAGACATTAGCAGACCTAACCTCATACACAGACAGCCTACAAACATCAGAGAAGATTAGGATTAATCCCCAAACAGGACCACTCAAATGGGCAAAGCCAGCCAAGGATCAATTCAAGGTCAATTGGGATGCAGCTGTTAGATCAGTAGAAGGAAGAATTGGCATAGGAGTCATAATTAGAGATCACACAGGTCAAGTTATGGGTACAGCCCGTGCTCAAAGATCCTTCAGGGAGAGGCCTTTTGATGCAAAGGCTTATGGCTTACTGCTGGCAGCAATGTTCATCAAAGAGGTAGGCATACGCCAAGTCTGCATGGAAGGAGACTCAAAACAAGTGGTAGATCTGACAGCAAAACAAGGCTTGGATTGGAGCATGGGAGGATGCTTAATTGGAGATGCAAGGATAATTCTGAATTCCTGTGCAAGATGGAGTATTTCTCATGTTCCACATCAAGCTAACAAGGCAGCTCATTAGTTGGCACTTGAAGCTTTAGGCTGTACAGAGGATATTTACGATATTGAAACCTGTCCTTCTTATATTTTGTCTATTGTAACCCATGAAATGATGTAATCGTAGCCACTCTATGTATGAATGTACCATAGAGTCATCTGTTACACTATTTTTCTGGTTTTTATTAATGAGATGAGATCTCGTTTTCAAAAAAAAAAAAAGGCAATGCAGTCATGGTGTAGTCAAATCAAGGAAAAAGCTTCCTAATGTTGTTGTGCATGTGCCTTCCCAATAGACTTGTCGTGTAGCCTCCCAAAACAAAGCATGTCAAATTTTGTTGCCTTCCATAAAGCATAGCCTTCCATAAAACAATGTTAAAAATTTCAATCAAATATATATTTATTACTAAAATTTCATTCAAGGTTATTACAAATAGGCATGTCTCCAAGGACTTAATGTTCACACATTGTTGAATCACTATAATCCTTCGCACCCTAGAAATATTGGATCAGCATAGCAAGATAAGTAGCTTAATCATAAATTAGGATTAGTATACGTTAGCTAGTCATATATATTATTATTAGAGTCAGTTCTTTGATAGCCACTTTTTATTCACCACACATGTCATGATTTATGCAAGCATGTCTTCATCATAATTCATGATCATCGTAATTCCACATCATATTTAATTCAACATTTTATAATCATATACGTATTATGTATTTCATGCATCTCACGTTGTATAAAACATGTAAACTTTTATAAGATCAAATATAAGATAAAGAATCAGATTAATCAGATGGGCATTGAAATGCATGCTACCATTGCAGATACTGGGTGGATATGCAAGTCACGGACTCAAGCACGATTCACAATAGTATTTTATCATATTAGATGAGTGGTTCCCCTTGTAGCTAAAGGATGTGGGACCGGTGCACAACATCACACATATGGTTAAGTGTGTTGGCCAGTCAGTCAAGTGAATTAATTCAGATAAGTCAAATAAGTCAATATACGAGAAATATTTCCAACTCATGCATGTCATCAACATATTAATGAACATTCATGATTTTAATCCTTAGAATGAAATATTTTATGAAAAACCTTATGTTAAGTATGTTTACGTTATGGTGAGTTTTTTATTGAGTCATCGACTCATTTTAATTTGTTTTGTGTTTTGAAACCACCCGATGTGAAAATATTTATAAACATACAGATACAAAATAGAACTTGGCTCAGGGAGGCGTGGTATAGGCCTACATCATGTATAGAGGTTTTAGGTTATGATTTTGACATTAATAAGATTTTAGAAATTTTTAATAAATGCTTTCGTGCACTCTCATTTATGATTTCAATATTTTAATACAAACAACTATATTTATTATAAGGAATTTTTGTACTTGGTGCTTCTCTAGAATAAAAGAAAATTATTTTCAAGTCAAATTCAGTAGTAGCACTCAGACTCCCATGATTTTCTAAAAAATGACGTCTTTCTTAACCATGGGGAGTGGAATATTGTTAAAGCATATCCTAGTTTCATGAGAGCTATATGCATTGTCGGTACCATAGAGAACGGCCACACTTCCACTCTCACATGGGTAAGTTTATCGAAGGTGATCTTGTTTCACTTTGGTAAAATTAGCCTATGAACATATTAAGAGTTTTACTCATCCTTTAAACTCCAAGAACTATTAACACTAAAATACATCTATTTGGAATTGGGGTGTAAAAGAATAAACAATTACTTAGGGATTGTTTGGAAATAGATCTCATTCCAAAATTATCATCTAATCTCATCTCCTTCCCAAACATAATTCATATACAAATATTTTCAAACTAATTATTATAATTTTTTCAAACTTTCAAACAAAAAATAATAAGTAGTTCAACTTTTTCAAATCTCCAAACAAAAATAATATTATAAAACTATATTCTAACAATATTTTAACTTTATAATATTTTTTATTAACTTTTTTTCTCTCTTTTCCCAAAATCTAAAAATTATTCAACTCAAACTATCTCACAAGTATTCACAAACTATTTTATTACTATTCACAAAATTCTCATCTTATCTTACTCCACAAACGAGCCCTTAGTGGT
This sequence comes from Carya cathayensis, assembly GCA_011037825.1. Lineage (NCBI taxonomy): Eukaryota > Viridiplantae > Streptophyta > Magnoliopsida > Fagales > Juglandaceae > Carya > Carya cathayensis. Next base: position 233,307 of record QGSO01000802.1, on the reverse strand, counting down.
AGACAATCATCACTCTATTGACTTGTTGATACCCATTGAACTATGTCTTGATTTATTGTTATACGCCTTGCTTGTAACTACTCGCAAAGTTGCCTCACTATCACAATAAATTGTTATTGCAGGAAATGGTTTAGTTTTCAAATTGATGTCTTGATTTATTGTTATACGCCTTGCTTGTAACTACTCACAAAGTTGCCTCACCACCACAATAAATTGTTATTGCAGGAAATGGTTTAGTTTTCAAATTGATATGTCTACCAACAAATTCATAAGACATTTTGCTTCTTTATATATAGATGCTAAATCAATAAACTCATATTTCATTGTAGAATGAATTATACAAGTTTGCTTCTTTGATCCCCATGAGATCACAACTCCTCCTAACGTAAAAATCCACCCACTTGTAGACTTAGAATTTGATTCTACACTATTCCAACTAGCATCTTTGTATCTTTCTAATACAATAGGTTCTCTTTGATAGTGTAAACCATAATTCATTGTCCCCTTAAGGTATTTTAGAACTTGAGAAATAGCATCTCAATGCTCTTTACCTGAATTGCTAGTAAATCTACTTAGCATCCTAATAGTAAAATGCAAAATCAAGTCTAGTGCAATGTATAACATATATTAGACTCCCTATCACACTAGCATATTCTAATTGGGATCTACATTTTTTAATGTTTTCTCTCAATTTAAAACTAGGATCATATGAAGTTGAGACTAATTTTTGGTCTTCATGACCATATTTCTTGGTCACTTTCTCAATATAATGAGACTGTGTCAAAGATAAACCACTGATTGTCCTCACAATCTTGATTCCAAGAATCACGTAAGCCTCAGCCATATCTTTCATGTCAAATATTGAGGAAATAAATCTTTTAGTTTCTTCCATACATTGAAGATTACTTCCAAATATTAACATATAATCAATGTACAAATGTATGATCACACAATCATTCTTATCTACTTTATAATAAATACATTTATCAGCATCATTCACTCTAAAACTATAAGATAAAACTATTTTATCAAATTTTTCATGTCATTGTTTAGGAGCTTATTTTAAACCATAAATAAATTTAGTCAATTTACAAACTTTCTTTTCATAACCAAACATGATCAAACCCTCGGGTTGCTTCATGTCCCTTCATTTTAGTCTCCATTTAAAAATAGATTTTTTACATTCATTTCGTGAACTACTAGATGATTGAGAGATGCAAGAGAAATTAATATTCTAGCAATGGATATTCTAGCAACAGGAGTATATGTATCAAAATAATCTACACCTTCTCACTATTGATATCCCTTAGCCACTAAACGAGCTTTGAATTTATTAATATAGCCATTGGCATTAAGTTTTTTATCTAAAAATCCACTTATATCCTATTGCTTTTGAACCAGAAGGTAAATTAACTAGTTTCTAAGTTTGATTTGAAACTATTGATTTCATTCCATCAATAGTTTCTAGAAAGCTACATCCTGTGATGACATAGCTTATTGGTAAGTTGAATGATCACTTTCAATGTTAAAAACGAATTTAACGTTCTTCTTCACTTCACTTATATCTCCTACAAAATAGATAAGAAAATGGGGACCAAACGATATTTCTTTTCAAGGCCTTTTGCTCATCCTTCGTTCAAATTCACTAGGATGCTCAATTTCATTTTCAAAATTATTTGAGAAATGAACACATGAATTATTCTTTTGAAAATCCAACTTAGTCAAATTTTTAAAAAATTCTACATCCCTAGACTCATATATCTCATTTGCAAAAAAACTCTATATCCCTAGACTCATATATCTCATTTGAATCTAGGTCGAAAAATCTGTATGTTAGACTAATTTAAGAAGATCCAACAAAAACACATCTATATGTTTTGAAACCCAATTTTGGTCTTTTAAGATATGGTTTCTGAATATAGGCTAAGAATACCTCAGGTACTTTTAACACTTCTCACTACTATTCATTACTTTATTATTACTTTTCACCTACTTTTACTACTATTCATTACTTTTCACCTAATTTTTATTACTATTCATTACTTTATTATTACTTTTCACCTACTTTTTACTACTATTCACAACTCTCCTCAACACTTCTCGATACCCAAACCCACAAATTTAAAGATGGAGGATGTTTATGCCATAGTTCAAAAGGAGTTTTTAATGTTTTCTTATGGGATACTCAATTTAAAATATAACATGCAAATAAAATTGTTTCACCCCAGAAATTAAGAGGAAGATTGAAACTTAAAAGTATAGCATTCATCATTTCAACAAGATTTTTGTTTTTCCATTCAACTATTTCATTTTATTGTGGTGTATAAGCGGCCATGACTTAGTGATTTATCCCATGAGTTTCACAAAAATTAGTAAACTTATTTGATAAATATTCACCACCATGATCAAACTTTAAGGCCTTAATTTTTTTCCCATTTGATTTTCTACTTCAACTTTATAAATCAAAAACTTAGAAAAAAAACTTCATTTTTACTCTTGAGCAAATAAAAATATGAATATCTAGTACAATCATCAATAAAAGTAATACTTATTACCACCACAAGATTCAATATTTTTAAGATCACATACATCGCATTCAATATTTTTAATTGATGTATGCATACATCGCATACATCAATTAAAATTCGCACACCCTAGAGAGAGAAACTCTCACCACCCTCTAAGGAAAGCCAGAGTCGTCCCGATAGGGAGGAGGGAGCCCCCTTCCCCTTCCCCCTCTCTTTTTCTTTCGTCTAGTTAGTTTTTTTCTACTTTGTCTGGTTTTGGGAATAATGTTGCTCGGTGATGGACTGTGGTGATGGCGTGATGCCATGGCTCATGCGCATAGCCCAAGCTCCCGGTGGCTCTTCTCTCTCTCCCTTCCTTTTTCCGGACGAAAACAGAGATGAAATGCAGGTATGGCCACAGAGATGAAATGCAGGTATGGCCACGCACGAAGTGGTCAGAGAAGTGGATGGAGAAAGAAATGGGAGGATGCTCCCAGTCGGTCTGGTTTTGTAAATGCTCTGGTTTTCAGAACATAAAACAGAGGATTATGTCCTCTTGCAAACGATGGGTCCTCGGCCCGGGGGGGGGGGGGGGGACATGCTTGCGGGATAGGAGCAGAATGGTTTGACTTGTAGATGTGCAGAAGCCGGTGCTCTTGCCGAAGTGCAGTTCCAGCGAACCGATGCAGAAGCCGGTGCCGTGCGCTGGTAATCCCGTTGCAGAAAGGGAGGCGGCGGCAGCATAAAGCTTATGCTGAAACCCTAGTTCCCGTTTGTTTTTAATTTGGTACGTGGGCTTTGTTGTTTAATGGGCCCATGTGTTAAGACTGGATCATGTTTTTTGTTTTTTAAGTTCTTTGTTTTTTTTCATAAATAAAAAGAAATAACTATTGGACTTGTGGTCCATAGCAGTAGTCCCACTCCTCTTTTGGAGGAAGGTGGGTGGCTGTCTCACTCCTCTGTTGGAGGAAGGTGAGTGCTTATTTCTCCTCCTCCTTGGGAGGGTGGAGCATGGTAGTACCTCTCTTTTTCGGAAGAGATGTCGTTTCAATTTTGTTTTTTAATAGAGCGCTTTCTCAACTAACTGTTGTCAAGAGAGAGTTTTTAGAAATTAAGACAATGTCCGCCATAAAGAATTTTATGGGCGGGGGAGCCCCTCACAGTTGAGCAGTTTGGCTAGTAATCTGGGTTTTTTCTTGTATTAATTAGTCACAGTTGTAACTTCGGTTTCTTTGAATGAAAGGAAGTCTATTTCAACAAACAAAAAAAAGTTCAAGAATTTCATATTTACACTCAACATTTTGAAGAGATTTTCTGGTTATTTCTTATTGAGCAAAAATTTGACATTTTTTAACATTATCATCAAAATTAGAAATCAAACCAAGATTAGACATATATTTTATGGAACCATAATTTTCATGTCCTAATCTACCATGCCATAAATTAAAAAAAGACACAATATAAATTAAGTTCTCATCCATTACATTGATCAATTTAATCAATCCATTACAAGAGTAACTTTTCCCAACAAACACCCCAATCTTAAATAAAATAAAAAATAAAAAAAATTATCCAATTCATACACAAGCCTAAAACCTCTCTTATTCAAAAGATTTCTAGAAATTAAATTCTTTGCCATGTCAAGAATATGGTGTACATTGACAAAAGTCAAAACTTTTCCAAATGTGAACTTTAACGCGATGGTTCCTTTTCCAATGACCTTGATTCGAATGTTGTTACCCATTTTCACCTCGGTTCCATCATCAACCATTTCATAAGTTTTGAAAAGACTTCTATCATTCGAGATATGAATTGTAGCTCCAATATCAAGCCACCATCCATTCTCGGATGTCACATAATTAGATTCACAAACCGTCGCCATGAGATCTTCGATCATGGCATTCACTTCTTCTTTACCGTATTGACATTAATAGGAACGATGCCCTTGCTTGCCATAAACAAAACAATGATCTTTTTCTACATGAAACTTATTCTTCTACTTTTTTTTGTTAACATCAATGGCGTTAACCTAATTTGTTTTTATTTCAGGTGAATCATCTTTTCTATCTCTACTCCTAGAATCTTCTTCAATGTGTAAGGCCTTGTTTGGATACAAGAAGTGTTTAATCTCATCTTAAATCATCTCATTATTATGATTTTTTCAAATTTTCACACAAAATATAATAAACAATTCAACTTTTTCTAATTTCAAAACGATAATGATATTAAAAAATAATATCATAATAATATTTTATTCAACTTTTAACTTCCATCTCAACTTATCTTATCTCATATCAACTTACTATGCAAAATCCAAATTATATAAATGACATTGAAGAGATTTTAAATAATATTTTCTGTCATTAATATTCTTAAGCTTCCTCTTGTAATCATTCCATGCTAAGGGCAATTTATTAACAACTGCTCCCAGCAAGAAATTTCGAGCAATATCAATTTCCATCGATTTAAGATCACCAACAATAAGTAATAATTCATATACTTGGGTTAAAACTGGTTTATCATTAATCCTCTTAAAATCTATAAAATTTGAAATAACAAACATTTCGATACTTGCTTCCTCGATTTTATATTTTGTTTCTAAACTCTTTAATAAGTCTGTTGCCGAAGGAGAAGATCGATAATATCATATATCGAATTAAACAACGCGTTGAGGATCTGACCTTTGCATAGAAAGTCGTCTTCTTTACGCTTCCTTCACTTCTCCTTCAACTCGACATTTTCTTCTAGAGTAGGATCGGGAATCGCCTCCGAGTAATCTTCCAAAATGTATGCGAGCTTTAAAGTGATGAGGAAGAACAACATCTTTTGATGCCAAAGAATGAGGTTCTGACCATCGAAAAGATCAAGATGAACAAAGTCTTGGCTGATCACTTGAATGGACTACCTCACATCCATGATACAAAGTATGTTCTAAATTTGTTAGAAAATTATAATGAAAATAATAAAATCACAAAAGCAAAAAATAAAAATATGGACTCCAAGGCTTGATCATAACGACGATTTTTTTCGAATATATTTTATCCCATTTCAATGTATTATAGAGTATTGACAAAATTTTTCTTAGGATAAAATGAAACCCTCTATCTTCTCGTTGATCTATAAAATTGTTATCATTGTTCTACAATAGCAATTTTATAGGATAACTCAAAAACGCTATTTTTTATAATTTCAAGATGGAGAGATATGTTTTAGAAAGATAATTTTGGTTTTTCTTATCTATTCTAAAATTTGAATAGATGAATTATTTTATAACCACTTATGATGCATACCAACAACTAGAAAACAGCTAGTTTTAGCGTTACATAACAAATGTCGTATAACAGCTAGAAAATGGCTAGTTTTCTTTTACCTAACAAATGCTGTATAGCATTTTCTTCTTCATATATTTCAATGAGTTGACGTTTTCCATCAATGCATAAGATTTTATTTCAACATATAAGGAAAATGAAATATTATATTATTATTTAAAATACATAAAATAATTTTATCATTTTAATAAAATCTAACAATGATGAGGAGAATTCTTCTTTCACCAAATTGTGTTTGTACCACTGTATTTTTGGATGGTGAGGGGTGTTTTTGTGTGTGTTATCACCTATCAAAATAGAGTCTTTTTATTATTATTTTGGATCTATCAAAAGAGAGGTTTTTTTATTATTATTTTGGATCTTTCAAAAAATATATTTTTTGTATCTATAAAAAAAAAAGTCATTTTGTGGATAGGATTTCTTGCAACTTTGTCGTGAGAATGGGGTGTAAAGAAAAACCTAGAAAATAGGAAAATCGACCTGACCGGTCTGGTCTGGAACTAGTTTCGGTTTCCACAATGGGAAAACCAACTGGAACTTGTTCAGTTCCGATTTTAGGCTTTTTACGACGTGGCTAGTTCCATTTAATATATATTTTAAATTAATTTTATATTATAAATTTTTATATATAATAATGTAAATTATAATTATATATAAGATAATATTGTTATAATTTATAAAATAAAAGTTTAATCGTAAACATAAAAATTTAATTGATCATATGCTTTAAACATAAAATATATATATTAATAACATTTTATCATAAGAGCCACTTAGATTGAGAAAAAATACTTAAAAATAAAAATGATAAATCCTAAAATTGATAAATAATCAATTAATTTAAAAATAATCTGAAATTATAAAACTTTAAATTGAAATTGATAAATCACACCAATATTTTTTTTATCACTTAAAATCAGTTTAAAATTGAAAAAAAATCCTAAATATCAAAAGATTTGAATTTATATACCAAAATTGTAAATAAGATCACTAAAATATTATTTACCAAAAAAGAAAGAAAATCAATCAAATTTTATTAATTTGTTACTAAATTTTTATGGCCTAATAAATTCTCAATATATTTTTTTTATAAGTATAATATATAGTATATATTATGTATGGATGTATAATATATTTAGTAATATATATGTATAAATACTATACAATATTAAGCCCAGCGGGCCAAATGGCCCAAAAGTCCAAAAAAACCCAAGACCAACACCAAAAAGCCCAGCTGCCCAACCCCAAAACAATCAAACAACGCCATTTAAGTATCTTGAATGAGATATTTCCACCCTCTGTAATTGAAACTGCGTCCTTTTTATGGTCATAAACAATGTCATTTCCGTGTTTTTAAGGTAAGACCCTCTAGGTCTCATCCTATATGCGACACCTCACTCTTGACTCTCACTCTCATCTCACGCGGTGCAGCCCCTCCCCTTTCTCAGCAGCCCCTCCCTCACGCAACCCCTCTCTCACGTAGCTCCTCCCACTCACACAGTCACACACATCCCCTCTCTCAAGTCTCAACAGCTCGTCAACGCTGCCCCATCCATAACTCGTCACTATCTCTCTTTTGTGTCCTTTCAATATTGAATTACAGTAAGTTGGCTTTCGAAGTCTCCCTTTAGGGTTTCTTTTTGTGATTTACTAATTTTTAAGATCTTAATTATAAATAAATCTCAGTTTTAATCTAGTGATTGTAATTTGTGATTGCAAATAAATCAGTGAGATTGTGATTCTGTGATTATAATTTGTTTTTACAAGTTCATCTTGATCGATTGATTTTTGGGAGAAGTATACTTCAGAAAAGTCAAGAAGAACGTGAAAAATATACTTCTCTCAAGGAAGTGAAAAATATTTATTTCTTAATGCTTCGATTTTTGGTGAGGAGTTGGAACTTGGTGACTAATTTATTACCTAGTTTTTAAGCAGAACTTTGTGTGTTTTGGATTGACTTTGGTGTTCCAATATGATTCATTACAAGGAATGTTGTTCATCTGATTAATTCATTCATTATGTACATTAATTATAAAATTCATTAATGCTTTTATTAATTTTATTTTTGTTACTACAGATGGATCCTTTAAATGAAACAAAATCACCCAGTGATGTTCAACCTTCAATGGAAAGGACCATGGAATCAACAACAACTAATGATCCGCTTTCTCTCAAATCTAATGTAAATAAGCCATCTACTAGTCCTAGGAGTAATAGGAAAAGATCTGTAGTTTGGGACTATTTTACAAAGATTAAAATTGAGAATAATTCGAGACCTAGGGCTGCATGTAATTTTTGAAGGACTACTTATGCTTATGATCCTAATATAAATGGCACAAAATCAATGTTGCAGCGCTTAGAAAAAACATGTAAGAAGTTTCCACACAGGAATGCGGATAGAAACCAATTTGTATTAGGTTTCCAGTCTGGAGAAAGCAGTGGGTGGCTTATACCTATTGCTTTTAGTGTTGAGACTTGTAGAGAAGTCTTAGCAGAAATATTGATTATTGATGAACTTCCTTTTAGATTTGTGGAATGGGAGGGGCTTAAGAAATTTATGTTCATTGTGCAACCTAAATGGAATAGATTCCATCATGTGTAATAGCTGCAAAAGACATTTTTAAACTTTATTTGAAATAGAAAGACAAGTTGAAGAGTGCTCTTAAGGGACAGCGCATTTGTCTAACCACGGATACATGGACATCCTTGCAAAATTTTAACTACATTTGTCCCGCACATTTTATTAATGCAGATTGAAAAATGCACAAAAAAATTATCAGTTTTTGTAAAGTGGAAAACCATGAGGGTCAGACACTAAGTAAAAAAATTGAAATGTGTTTACTTGAATGTGGGAGGCCTAAAATATTTACAATTACACTCGATAATAGAAGTTCAAATAATAGGGCAGTTTTTTATATCAAAAGAAAGACAAAGAATAGAAATGATACGATTTTGGAACTTGAGTTCTTGTATATAAGACTTTGTACTCATATGTTGAACTTGATTGTTCGGGATGGGTTGAAAGAATACGATCAATCAATTGCACGAATTAGAGGGGCTGTGAAGTATGTGAAATCATCTCCAAAAAGTTGAAACACATTTAAGCAATGTTGTGATAGTGAGGATATTACTTATAAAAATATTGTATGCTTAGATGTACAACTCGTTGGAACTCCACTTATATGATGTTGGATAAGGCTGAAAAGTTTCAAAAAGCATTTCAACAACTAGAGGATGAAGATTCGTGATATATTAATAATGTTGGGGAGGATGATAGTAAGGATATGATAATGTTAGTGAGTTGTGTAAAAGATGAGCATCCAAGTTGAGGCCTCCAACCAAGGATGATTGGGATAAGAGTAGATTATTTGTAAAATTTTTAGAACTTTTTTACGATACAACCTTGCATTTCTTGGGGGCCAATTATGCCACTTGCAACTATTTTGTATTTGAGCTAGCAACAATTCAAACTGCAATTAATTTGGACTGTGTGAAAGGGCAACTCATAATTTGAGGACAATGACATTTAGTATGAAATCTAAATGTGAGAAGTATTGGAGAAATTTTGAAAAAATGAATCTTTTGTTACATGTTGGGTTGGTTTTTGATCCTCGATATAAAATGTGTTGTCTAGCATTTTGTTTTGAAGGAATATATGAAGGTAATAGTTCGAAAGTTCTTATGTTGGTGGATCAGGTTAAAGATGTCTTGACTTGTTTATACGATAATTATTGTGAAAATGACCAAAGTGATGTTGGGGCACAAGATCAAATTATGAGCCAATCAAGCCAGGGAGAGATTAGTACTATAAGTTCAACTGTTGGGGTAGGTCAAGGTGATTTCAAATCATTTATCCGTGCAAAATTTAAGAAATGTTTGGAGTTGGAGAACTCTTTGGAGAGTAAATATGAAGTGGAGAGGTATTTATCTTTAAAATGTGAAGAAGACGATGCGAAATTTGACTTGTTGACTTGGTGGAAGGTTAACTCTATTGGATACCGCACACTTTCAAGAGTTGGGTGGGATGTTCTTTCAGTTCCGATATCCACAATAGCCTCTAAGTCGGTTTTTAGCACAATAAGTCGAATACTTGATCATTTCTGTAGTAGCTTATCTCCACTTATGATAGATGTCTTTATTTGTACACAAAATTGGCTCCATTCTTCTTCTGCCCCGATTAACATTCACACTTCAAGGGATGATGTTGAGGAGTTTGAGAAATTTGATCCAGGTACGTAACATCATTCACATTTCCTTTAATTGTCTCTAAAGTGTATATCTTATTAGTAATTTGTTTTAATTATTATGCTTATAATTTTTATTTACCTATTGTATAGAGCTCATGGAAGACCTAGGGAGTTCTTCAAGACTTATTTCTTTTGTTGGAGATGATTAAATTTAAGATAGGTCAAATTGTATAACATCTTTCCTTAAATTTTTTGTGTTTTTTTTTTTTGTCATTTAATGTAATTACTAACTTTTTATTTGAATTAAGTGCTTGATTTATTTTCATACAATTGAAAGATTTGTTGAATGGACTATTGGAGTCGGTGGCTTGGTGCATAGCTATTTGTTCTAGACTCTAGTTATAAAGTTTTTTATTGGATATTCTTGTAATTTGGACTTCTAATTTGGATTTGTAATTTGGACTTGTAATTTCTTGGACTTTTAGACTTGTAATTTGTTGGGTGGACTTTTGGACTTGTAATTTAAACTTTTGAAATTTGGACTTGTAATTTTTTAGACTTTTGGACTTGTAATTTAATCTTTTGGAATTTGGACTTGTAATTTGTTGAATTGTTAGACTTTTGGACTTATTTTATTCCATAGTACATTTTTCTATTTATTGGGGATTTTTTTTTTGGTTTTTGTAGTAGTTATATTTATAGGGTTGTAGTAGATTTTTTTTTAGTAAAGCAGATTTTTGTAATAGTAACAGATTTTGGAATAAAAGTATAAAACAGAGTTTTTTTTAAAGCATTTTTTATTTTTAATAAACATTTTTTTTTTTACAAATTTACATTTTATTAAAACCAAAAAAGAAGAAAAATCAAATTGAACCGGACTGGAACCGGTAAAATCGAACGTACCGGTTTAGGGGGTAACCGATATGTAATTAGTTTTTAAAAATATAAAATTAGTACATACTGGTTCGGTTCTAAATTTTGTCCAAAACCAGACCAATTACACCCCTACGTGAGATTATGCGTGAAAATTAACAAGACTTAATTTGTTAGAAAATTTTAAAATTAAAATCTCTTAGAAATCAAATATTTTATATTGATAATTGATAGGAATTTTTTAATTTAAACAAATTCTCAAAAAAATTAATTTTGTACTTTTCGTCCTTGTAATTGAAAATTAGAACGGTGTAATTTTTGTTCAATCTTCTCATAATTTTGAATTAAATAAATATGGCATAAACTCATGTTGATAAATTCCCAAGCTATAATTGATAATTAGAATTGTATATTTTTTATTGATATTTTATATTATATTGGGATTTTCGAATTAAATAATTAAGAAAAAAATACAGTTTCTAATGTTTTAACTTATAACTAATAATTATAATAGTGAATTCCATATTGATAATTGATAAGAATTTCTGAATTACAAAAAATCTAAGAAAAAAATAATTTATAACTTTTCGTCACTGCAATTGAACGGTAGAATGGTGTAATTTTTGGTAGGATCCACTCGTAATTTAGAATTTTCGAATCAAATAAATTTGAGAAAAATATTTGAGGGAATTTTCTAATCTATAATTTTAAAATGGTGTATTTTATAATAAAAATTTGATATTTTTGGGAATTATTGAATAATATAAATTCTGGAAAAATTCAAAAATTTTAATTTTTGTGATTTTAATATGTTTATGGGTATTTAACTTAATAATTGATATTAGTTAATGGAAAATATATTCATAAATAATACTCAATCATTACAAATATTGTTCAATAACTGGTGAGACTAGCCCAATTTATCAAATCCTTATAAAGAATTAAAATCATCTCATCTTATTTCTACGTCCAAACACACAAATTTTTACAAATCAACTCATCTTATCTTTTAACTTAAAGATCTCACTACTATTAACTGACAATTTCATCTGATCTCATCTAACTGTCCAAACTAGGCCTAAGTTTTGCATCTTTCCACTGCATGCATACGAGGTACTAGATTTTTGCTCTCTGTTTTAGTTTGAAGAAGAATGATCAACCCCGATAATATATATTACCTGGGTTAGAAATGGAATTCCACCCTGATAATAGATAGAGTTGTGCTAGGCTGCCACCCAACAATGACTAATGGGCGTGCCGCCTAGCACAATTTTGTGATTTTATTTTTATGTTCTTTTTATTTTTATATGTTTTTAATATATTTAAATATTTTTTTAAAAAAATACACCAAGATACTAAAATCATTTCCTTAATTATTAAGTAAAAATAAAAATAAAAAAATTTATGAACAGTTATTTGGAGTGGTAACATTAGGCAGAATAGTAGATTTATTCTAATAGAAAAAAATCTAGTTGTAAGCACAACTGCACACTAATATGTACACCAATCTAATGTGATTAGTCAAAAAGTAGATTTTATTAAAAACAGTGTTAATTTAAATTTTGAATATGAAGGAATTAGTATTAGTACGTAAATTAATACATGACTTTACTTAATTAATAGATATCACCAGGGTTAGAAATGGAGTTAATTCATGTTCAGATTTACGAGGAATATGCCCAATATATGTTCATAAATGACGTGACAAAAGATATTCAATACATATTTCATAATAGAATCAGCTTCTTTTTCTTTTATGGAGGTCAAAGTGATTTCTACTTGTATTGTCCAATTTAGAGAGATATAATATGTAACCCTTATAATAGCATTGTAAATCATCGAAAGAAGTCATCGAAAGAAGACTTTCAAACAATGTGTACCATATATATATATATATATAGGTGTTGAATATATCTTTGGAACCTGAATCCATTTATAATAAACTTAGTAGATGTACAGATAGCCACCTAATGTACCACATTGTTAATCACTATTTTCTGAAATTTGAAAACGCTGTTTTTATTTTTATTTTTTATCTTTTGGTAATAATATGTTGCTTTTTATTTAATTTGGAAAGCAGAAAGTTGAATTGTTACAGTTCCTAGCCATTGTTCTGCAATACAAGCAAGCACTGGTCAGGACATCCAGCCCCTCTCTCTCTCTCTCTGTGCACTGTTCATAAATGAATTGTATGATGATGATGATTCTGTTCATTGGCACCTGCCAATATTATATAATGATGCTAGGGCATCTATAATTTGGCTGCTCTTTGATGACTGCTGTTGTTTTTTTCTTTTTTTTGTTTTTACTCCAGCTTTTATACAACTATTGTCCACAGCTTGTTCCAGATCCTTATGTTTGGCAACCAGTCAATTATTCAGATGTCACAAACAATGTGGAAACTCAAATATGAAATATTCGTTTAGATTTGAATCCGAAGTAAAATGATTTTATCAAAGTATTAAGAAGTTGGCTGATTCTATATCTTGAAACATTTCATAGAAAGTAGTAGCTTCTAATTGCCTGCAATGCTCGTTTCTGTTCTATTGCATACCTTTACACCTAGTTCCCAAGCAAGTAGGTTTCAAGATTGCATCAATTAAAGCCTAAAGAGGGAAAGGAGTCGGTTATACATATCACATACATGGCACAAATCCATCATCCTTACCTAACTTCTCATTGATTGCACTGCTTGTACTGTTGCAATTAGTTGAGCCATAACCGTAGCATATTGAACAGCACTATGTTGGGAAGAATAGCTGTCTGCAAGACCATAATCAGCAAAATTTGGTTCTATATGCACAAAATGTCCCGGTAATGATCTTTTTGACAGAGCTTCTTGCCATATATCAACAAACTCTTCCATGACTTGCCTGCCTTTCTCCATAGAAGAAATGGGAAGATATTCAACCTGCAAACAACAATAGAGCAATAAGGGTTCACCTAAAAAAAGTTACTCCCCAAATTTACCCATTAATCTAATGTAGATGGTCGAAGCATCATATAACACCAGAAGGCGAAAAAAAGGAAGAAAACCACTCAAGAGTATTTAGGATTGCAGGAACATAAATATGTAATTTGGTGAGAGAAGGGGGGGGGGGGGGGGGGGGGGGTGTTCAGAACCACTGTGAAAATGCTCGCAGGATCAATAATCTTAGATGATGTAGGAGTTCGTTAAAGACCAGAATAAATCCAGTAACCTCAGGGCATCAGTAATCACTTCAAATCCATGTGGATAAAGGGAAGACCAATCATTCAGCAGGTTGGTAACCCAAAAAGGTCCATGCTTCATACTGTGACAAAATGTCAATCCTCATTCTTCGAATAAAACTTGGGACTAGTCTCATATTGTCACCTTTCAACTTCAGCTTCTACCCCAACCTCTGTGATTTTTTTTTTTTTTGATAAGTTATCTTTTACAAGCCAGTTATCCCTGTGGTAACTTTTCTGACACCTCTATGATTTTTTTTTTTTTTAATCAGTAAATAAGAGCTTTATTAAAAATAACTCCAACCTCTATGAAATTCTCCAACAAAGATCACCAAAACAACATCAGTAACAACAGATTATTAAAAAATCAACATGCCGCACCAGCACATTTTGCATTTCCACATGGGTATAGTTATAGAGAGTCAAAATACGAGATCTACATGTCCAAAACTAAACATCAATTTGAGCAAGCATTCAAATGAATAAAAATGCACTTGCTACATCAACAAATTCCATAACTGCCCAACATAAACTTCATAAGTCAAACCCCAATGCACCTTAATCCGTGAGATTTAAAATAGTAAATAATAAACAAAATGGATGCCAACGAATCAGTAAGAATGCAATTCAAAAATTTACCAAAGGGTAGGAACTTAACAACATTGGTCCAGTACCTCCATAACTATCCCTCTCAAATTCTCAGAGTGAGTAGGAACAACTTTTCCCACTCTCAGCTGAAAGTCACCAAGTTGATACTGAAAGCCCTACACATAACCACGACACATAAGCCTCTTAAACCAGAACAAATTCAAAAATCTTTACTAGAGTTGCCCGTCAAGTGGAAACGAGTTTCAATGATTGATACGACAAAAAACCTTTTAAGTTTTTTTATTAACACTGTCTATTTCTACATTATCAATTTGTAATTGATAAAAATTATAAGTCGATTGAAGGAAGGAGGAAACGAACATCGAAATAAAGCGCAACGCGGGTTTTGTAAGACTGAAGCTTCTCCATCAAAGTCTGGATGGAGGAGTCCGCCTCGAGAACAATGCGCTGCCCGCGAATTATGAGATAGTACTTGTTGGGCTGCTCCGGAAGCGAAATCCCAAGAAAATCACGCGGAAACTCGGAAGCTTGCGCCGGCTCTGGTGGAGGCAATTTTTATTAAAATTCCAGAAAGTGAGAAAACTAAAATAGAGGAACGAAATATGGAAATCCTGAGCACAGATAACATTAGAAAGGGAAAATGCAATGACCTCGGGTATGTGGCTTGTAGAAGGTGAGAGTGGCTCTCCATCGGCCTTCTTTGACGCCGTTGATGCTCTCCACGCACTGCGAGACTTCGCTGAGGATTTGGCTATTCACGGTGCTTCCTGCATTGGGCTGCCAGTGCAAAACCCTAGAGAAATGCCCCCAAACAATAACAAAACATAATTTCAAATTTGTACAGCTTTATTCTGATGGTTTCTCAAAAGAAATTTTCTTTTATGTTTTCCAAAGCCAAAGAAAAATTTATTGAATGAGAAGAAAAGAAATCGCTCACTCGTTTACCATTTGAGTGGCATCTTCGTTGTGTGGAGAACGTGACTGAAAGAGTGAGGAGCGCGTTCTGAGAAAACACCGGAAAGGCAAGGTTAGTGGAAGTCGGAGCCCAATCGGGGCTAACGCGGTCGAACGTGGATGTTTAGACAATTTTTAGGGCATTCAGGATCTCCCGAGTTTTTTAACGAACAATCCACAACCAAACTAGCGAACAATTGTTACAACTCACTGGGCTCCCGCTCCCCCGCCCCGACCCCGCATGGTCGGGCGAGATACTAATATATATTTATGCATATTTATAAATATATATTATTAATTTTAGAGTTTCACTACATATAATTATTTTTACATATTTTTTAAATATTTCACTGATATAATTAGTTAAAATAGTTATTTATATTAAAAAAATTGACGCATCCAATTACATTAACAAAGTATATAAGAAGTATGTAAAAATGACTACACATAGAATTTTTGTCAATTTTATTATATAAAAATATAATAAAATGTATCAAGTATGTCAAATATATATATATATATAATAAGTATATAGTTTTTACTTAATGTAGTCTTTATATTTTACCTAATGTAGTCATTATATAGAAGGCTACAATACAAAAGTCTCACCTAAGTAATATAGAAATTTTTGTAATTAGGAAATTATGATAGATTATTATTATTATTTTTTTTTTAAGGAAAGACTTGTGTTCATTCAACTACTTGTCTGTGTTACATTTTTTTTTTTTACAATCAAAGTATGTAAAATCTTAGGGGCTTCTTCCATCCAGATCTTCTCCCCATTTATCTTCAATGCCATTTTAGCCAGTTGGTGCGCCACTTCATTACCTTCCCTATGGGTGAACCCCAAGGACCATCTTTTGTGTGCATGCCACAGAGTCTTTATGTCTTTTGTGATCCTCCCTCTCCATGATTTATCTTCTGCCTCAGACCTCACAGCATCTATCAGCTCTTTGGCACCTCCTTCGATGGTCATGTCTTCTAATCCCAACTCTGTACTCCATACCATGGTTTTCCAAAGTCTTCAGCCAAATAAAGGGATGTCACATACTTCCAGGAAGCACACATAGACGCTATAACATCCTCATTACTATCTCTAATGCCCATCCCCATCTTTTGTTGTCCCCCATCTAAGGCCCCATCAAAGTTGGCTTTAAACATAGCCTCTTGTGGTTTCTTCTCAAAAAAATTTTGTCTATCTACACTTTCTAGTATCTTATAGTTCCCTTTTACTTTATTTATTTCATGAAATTCTTCTAGCCCCGCAGTTGCTATCTGTACAATTCTCCCAGGGCTTGTAGAATTGTTTTGATAGACAAAATTGTTTCTTCTATGCCATATACCTTTCATGATAACTACCACTTCCTCTAATTTTTCTTTTTGTAATCTACCACTCAACTTTAACCAAAGTTGCACCATATCCTTACCTCCCACAGGCCATTTATTAACAGAGCTGCAGTTCTCTCCCCACACGTCCATAGTTGTTGGGCAGTTCCATAGAGCATGCATGACATATTCTTCCTTAAGCTTACAAATAGTGCATAATGGATCTCCAACTATCTTCCTCTTCCACAAGTTACTCCTTATAGGTAGCGCATTATTCATAGCCTTCTATATAAAATATCTAGTAGCCCCCAGTACATCTAACCCCCATATCTGCTTCCCAATGTTCTCCCCCTCCCTTACAGATGAAGGACCACTCTCCCCACCCCGTCTCCTTTGTAGCACCATGTGGTATGTACTCCTAACAGAGTACACACCATTTTTTGTTTGGCTCCAGATCAATTTGTCATTTGCCCCTACACGGCTAATAGGAATTGAACTTATAACTCTACCTTCCTCTTCACTGAAGAGATCCCTGATCAATTCCTTCTTCCAGCTCCAATCTCGCACATCAATAAGCTCACTGACCCTGGAGTCAACAGGGATAACACTTACTGGAAACTTAACACAATGTGTATAAGGGGTAGGCAACCACCTCTGACCCCATATATTGATAGACTTGCCATTCCCCACTCTCTAGACCAACCCTTCCTTAACCTCCTCCATAACAACCCTAATACTTCTCCAAATTAAATAGGAAGACTTCCTTATTGGCGCATCCATTAATTGAGAAAGCCTAAAATATTTTTCTTTGTAAATTTGAGCCACAAGTGACTGAGGGTCCTTAAGCAATCTCCACCCCTGTTTTCCAAGCATTGCATTGTTAAAACAGCTCAGGTCTCTAAATCCCACTCCACCCCTAGCTTTCGCCTGCCCCATCCAACTCCACTTTTTCCAATGTATTCCTTTTTCTTTCTTCCATTGACACCACCAGAATCGTGCTATCATACTTTCTATTTCACCACATAGCTTCTTTGGCAATCGGAATACATTCATTGAGTAAGTTGGTATCGCCTGGAGTACTGCCTTTATCAATACTTCTTTCCCAGCCTTAGATAAAAAGTTATTCTTCCAGTTCTGCAGTTTCAGCCATACCCTCTCTTTTATACTTTGAAAAGCACTATATCTTGCTTTACCCACCACAGCTGGCAGGCCCAAGTACCTTTCATAACTGTCACACACCACAGCCCCAGCATCTTTAAAGATGCTCCTTCTTGTCACCCTTTTCGTGTTTGAACTAAAGAAGATTGAAGTTTTCTGGTAATTAAGGACCTGTCCTGATGCACATACATAAACATGTAAGATTGAATAGATGCTTCTCCATTCCTCCCTCTTGGCTCTGCAAAACAATATACAATCGTCAACAAAAAGAAGGTGGTTCACCCTTAAGCCCCCTACTCACTGCACACCCCCTTATTACCCCTTGCCTCTCAGCATCCAGCAGAAGTTGGCTAAGGCCATTAACGCAAATGATAAACAGGTAAGGGGATAGAGGGTGGGTCCCCCTGCCTAATCCCCATTAAGGGAAAAATCTTCTTCCCTTCTTTTCCATTAACCAACATAGACTAGCTAACTGAGCGTACACATCTCATTATCAGCTTGCTGAATTTTTCCCTAAAACCCAGCCTCTTCAACATTACCTCCAGATAGTGCCATTCGACCTTGTCATAGGCCTTGGACATATCCAATTTAATGGCCATACTACCTTCCCTACCCCTCTGCCTAGTCTTCATGGAATGCAACATTTCATAGGCTACCATGATATTATCAGTTATTAACCTACCTGGAATGAAGACACTTTGATTTGGGGAAATGATCTGAGGCAAAACCATTTTAATCCTATTTGCCAACACTTTGGCAATGATTTTATAAAAAACGTTGCAGAGACTTATAAGCCTATAGTCTTTTGCAGAAATAGGAGAATTCACCTTCAGTATTCGGGCTATAAAGGTGTGGTTAAGTCCCTGATACAATTCACCCCTTTCAGAAATTATATCACTGCGTTACAGGTATCTTTTCCAACTATCTCCCAATGGTTTTGGTAAAAGCTAGCCCCAAAACCTTCAGGCCCTGGAGACTTGAAGGGTGACATTTGTTTTAGAGCAGCCCCAACTTCATCTTCAGTAAATTCACTTTCTAACCTCCTCCTCATCCCTTCACTAATCCTTTCTTCAATAGGCCCAATCCCCTTCTCAATCTCCATAGCTGTAGGGTTAGAGGAACAGAAAATCTCATTAAAATAATCCCAGAAGACTCCCTCTATCTCCTTCTCCCTAGTGACCAGCCTACCCTGTGAATCTCTGACAGCCTTTATAGTGTTCTTCTTCCTTCTCTAGTTTGCACATGTGTGGAAGAACTTTGTATTTTTGTCGCCATTTGCCAACCAATGTTTTTTTGTCCTTTGTTTTCACCTCAAATCTTCCTTTTCCAACAGTATGCTCAGTTCCCCTCTTAGTTTTTTTTATTTCCCCCATATTATTAGGACCTTCGTCTTCCTCCAGCACCCTCAACTGTACTGATTTCTCCTTGATTTCCCCCTCTCTGCCCTCATTTAAACCCCTATTCCATCACCTTAAAGACTCCCAACAGCAAACCACACTCCTTAAAAATCCATTATTTTCTCTCCTTTTGCTCCAAACATCCTCTACTAGCTTGCCACACTTCTCTTCCATACCCCAATTCATCTCATACTTAAAATTCTTTCCCTTATATCTCCTCTCTCCCGTTTCTTTTGCTAGCACCAATAAAGGCTTGTGGTCTGAAACTCAAGTGCTTAAAACCTCCACCCTTACTTCTTGGAACTTGCCCCTCCACTATTGATTGGCTACCACCCAGTCAAGCCTTTCTTTAATGAAGGTAACCCCCTCATGGCCATTATTCCAGGTATATTTGTTCCCGCTCAACCTAGATCAGCCAGCCCAGTCTCTTCAAGGACCCTCCTAAAAGCCTCAATCTGGCCCTTAGTTCTTTGCCGACCCCCCACCTTTTCCTCTTGAGCTACTATCTCATTAAAATCACCAACACTGCGCCAACCAATTCCATCAACAGGTTTTTGTGATTTCAGTAGCTCCCATGAACCCTCCCTTTTGCTTGCCTCTGGGTTACCATAGAACCCTGTCAATAACCACTATTCGCCCTCTTCATTCCCCTTTACCACCACATTAATGTGCCAAAAAGAGTGATTCAATAGGTCCACTGTTCCCTCATTTCTCCACAGTAACATTAAGCTCCCACTCATACCTTTTGGGTCGACCACTATACACCCCACCATACCTAGCTTTCTCTTAATTCTATCTGCCCTACTTGCTTTCAATCTTGTCTCCATTAAGAAGACTATGTTGGGCTTCTTTTCCCTTGCTAATCCGTAAAGGAACTGAACTGTTCGGGGGTTCCCAAGCCCCCGACAGTTCCAGCTAAGGATTTTCATAACTCCTGGCAGGGTTATTGAACAGCCACCGCCACTACATTTTTTGTTCCCTCATCAGACACATCACTCCCCTCTTTTTTCTTTTTCACTCTTCCATTTCCATCTACCAATCCCACCCCTGCTCTCTTTTTTATTCCCACCAGGTCTGAGATATCAGAAGTCGTACCTCTACCTGTAGCTTGCCTTTTCCACTTGCCAACTCTCTATTGACTCTGCATCACTGAAGGGGCTTCCACACAATGAGCCAGTCTCAGTCCAACATCTACAATGGAATTCCCTCCTTCCTCATTGACTAGTTCAGGAATGACCTCTTCATTCTCTCCCAATGGTTTTTTAATCAGAACAGTAACACGAGTGTTACTAGCCTCAACCTCTTCCTCCATATTTTTCCCTATACCAACCTCATCCTCCTCATTGTTTTCCTTCCCCTCCTTCCTCGCCAACCCACCTTCACCCTCCTCCATCCCTTTCCCCCTACCTCATTACTAGCTCTACTCTTCCTGAACTTGTTCACCTCCCCTCCCATCCTCCCTAATGCATAATTGGAATATTTCCTTTTAGGTGCATTATCAGCTCTCAACCAAGCCCCAAATTGAGTAGCCATTTCCATCTCGGTTTTCCTCCCACCAGCACCTCCCTCACATCCTAACTTACCATGTAGAATTCAGCCACAATGGAAGCACATCTGTGGTAGTTTCTCATACTTGAAACTTGCCCAGAATGTGTTACCCTTCACCTTAAGTGTACGCCCCTTTGCAATGGCTTTATGTAACGGTATCTCAATTCTAACTTGCAAGCACGGACCCCAACCCACCCCGTCTTCGGGCACTTCCACTTCCATTACCCTCCCTAGTGAATTTCCAATTTGAACACCATAGTCCCTCATCATGAAAGACATCGGGAGATTGTAGATCTTTACCCAAAACACTTCAGTCCCAAAACTCCATTGATTCGGTTAAGACATACCATCAAACACTTGCAAGTTGAAAATGGTTGTCAAACAACCATGGATGCCCATCCCATACTCTTAACTTATCTGCATGACTCCCAAAAGTCAGGATGAAAGTGTTGGTGCCTACCTCTTGAAACTCAGTCGGCATACTGATTCTCTAAATCTTCGCCATCATAGTCGCGATTACCTCCCTCCAGCATTCTCTCCATACAGATTCTCCCAATCAGACTTCTATCTCCCTTCTCCTTGGCCACCCCTGCGAGCTCATCATCTAGCTCAATCTCCTTCAATTCTTCCTCGTTCAGCCTCAGGTTCCCACATAACTCTTCTATGACCCCCACCACATCCCCCTCTATTCTCGCACTCAGATCTGGGAAAAAACTCCCACACCACCCCTGTTTTCGCTAGAGAGAAAACAGAGAGGAGACTCTAAAGAATGCTAGGTTTATAAGAGCATACTAGATTATTGAATGATACATTTCATATAAAACTTTATTCAACTCTTAAATCATTGATAAATGTATATATAGACTTTATAAAGATATTAGAGGAGTCAAAATTTATTTATTAAAATTCCTAAATAAAGTTATAAAATACAATAATTTATTTATTTTATCTGGATGAAGCAGTTTATGAAATCTCACATGAATATTAAACGAGATGTTCATAAAAATAAAATCCAACTCAATAAAAAGCTCAAACTTGAAACTTGACTCATGTTCGAATGAAAATCAAAACGAATAAAGTTTGACCACTCATTAATCATTCCAACTCGACTCGTTTACAGCCTTACCTTCCATGAACTCCACATTGTAGGTATCGTTCCTTCACTGCCCTTATTGAAACTATTATCCTAGCTCTCTATTGTCATATTGAATTTCATGCATTTATGGGCATCAAAATTTAAATTTTTGACAGATTTGTATAAGGTACTCCATCCCAGTAACATCCTTCAAAAGTAAGAACTCTGCTAAATAGCATGCACACACTTTATGAGTTATGTACCAACCAATTATATTATATCAAGACCAAGCTACTAAGTAACAAGCAGTATTGCCAAGACAGGTGTAGAAGGAATTCATACATTATTGAAGCCCATTTGTTCATAATTACCTCGGTGAGATTATGAGCCAAATTCATACAGTTAGCCTTACATATTTGTTATTATACTTTATTTACTATAGTGAGATTATGCACATATAAACTATTATCATGTCAATTGGACAAATATGTCCAAAGTGACTAGGCCATATTTTGAAAATCAGGATATAATTTAACTCGAGTTATCGTTAGAACAATAATGACCTACATTTCACGTCGAGTTAGCACGATTAGGATCGTATTCTATGGATATGTTGTACCGGTTCTGTTGTTTCTAGAAAGAGAAGCTTATCATTTTCTTTAAAAAAAAACTCAATCTTTCTCAAGTGTTTTTGCCGGAGATGAGGGTGAAACTGTGGTCTCCACGGGCCATCACAAGTGCACGTGAAAAAATTTAGCCCGCCAAAGTCCAATCTATCCGATGCCAATCTTCCTACTATGTTTTCGTTTTTTCTAACTGATGATTTTGAGGAAGGGAATACAAGTCTTTTCAAGAAATATCTCAAGATAACAAACCACAGTTATGTTTAGCTTCCACCGCCTCTAGCGGTGTGTAATATCTCCATTTTACGTATATTTTATTGAGTGGTTTTATTTAAATTATTATAATTAGTGATTTTCTTATTTTAAATTAAAGGTGATTTTTGCAATATTATTTTATGATTTTTAAGTGGTGAAATTATTTTAACGTGTTTTCTTGCTATTTATTATTATATTATATTTTAATTGATTTTTAATTTAAATTAGTTTATTTTTGAGCTTTAAAATTGTTGTGTTTTTGGATCTTATTATTTTATTTTATTTAATCACTACATTTGAATTATTTTATTTAACTTGTTGTTTTGAAAATAAATTTCGTTGGAACAATTTAGTGACCCAAGTTGTGAGAGTTGGATTTCATTTTTTTCTCTTCCTTTTTCTTTTCTTTTTATTTTTCCTTTCTCTTTCTTCTTTCTTTTTCTTCTTTCCTTTTCTTCTTTCTTTTACTTTCTTCCTCCTTATTTCTCCCCAGCCCCGCACGACATCTCTCTCTCCCTCTCCGTCTGTTTCCTTCATCTGCCCCAGCCCGCTGTCGCTTGCCGGCAAGGCCCTCACCACCCCTCCCACCTGGTCCCCCACCGACCAGCTCACCTACCCACCAATTTCCAGCCCTTCCCGTGTCGCAGTTAAGTACCACGAGCTCCTCCAAGCAGCAGCGTCATTTTGCTCTAGCGTTGCCGTCGCTTTACCTCCGGCCACCATTTCTTCACCACTTCATCACCGACCTCTTGCCGACCTAACCCACCAATTTCCAGCTCTGATCCATTGCCGGAGCAATCACCACAAGCTAAAATCCGATTTGACCTTTTTGGCCTTCCACTGCCGTTTTCGCCGCCACCCATGGCCAACCACCACTTTCACTAACACCTCTAAGCCATTACCTATTAATTCCAAGTCTTAATTTGTCCCCATTCAAAAGTGGATATTTTGTGACTCACGCCCACAATGCATTTTGCACTGTTACGTTGCCTTTCCGCCACCTTTTGCAGCTCATTGATTCTCTGAAAATTATTTTATAGTACTGTAAGTATTTTGCAAACTTCTTTTAAGATTTAAATATATTTTTACTTTAACAATACATTGTGATTTGGTTTGTTGTGCCAGACTGAGTCCGAGGAGTCGGGAGTTGGGAGTCGGATGGATTTGAGGATGGAATTATTTATATTTAGATGATGTTGGGTTTATTGGATAATTTATCTTGCCATTTGCATTGCATGGTGCATGTATTTACATGTACTGAAAAAGGAAAATTGGGTTTTCGTATAATTGCATGCATGTTCATGTGCATATTTGGAAACTGGGTTTTTCTACGAGAAATGATTTTTTGACATGTTTGAAATGAATTGATTGAATGGTTTGATAGAGAGTCGATGTAGGGATGGTGGTAAGTAAAGATGGTGGTAGAGTCCCGCTTGCAATTCCTGCCTACAGACGAACTTGTAAGGATGGTGGTAAGCAGAGACGATAATAGAGTCTCGTCTGTGATTCCCGCATACGGTGCACGTGTAGGGATGGTGGTAAGCAGAGATAGTGGTAGAGTCCCGCCTGCGATTCATGTCTACAGACGGACTTGTAGGGATGGTGGTAGAGTCCCGCTTGTGATTCCCGCCTACGGTGCGCATGTAGGGATGGTGGTAGAGTCCCACTGTGATTCCTGCCTACAGTGCTCTGATGGTTTGGTTATGGGCCATTTTCTGGAAAAATGGCGAGATTGAATTTTTGGGCCATTATCTGAGATAATGGCGAGAAAATGTTCTAAAGGAAATGTTTTAGGCCAAAATGGGATTTTGGCATGCGTGGAAAATATGGATTTTTGGACATATGCATATGGCATCATATTCATGCAATAACTATTGCATGAATGTATTTTTATCTTAATGTTTGTTTGGTTTGTTACTTACCTGCGGTACCATCTTTGGTATTGTAGATTTTGATGTAGAGGACGAGGAGACTGAGCCCGAGGAGGCGGCTTCGCCGAAGGAGTGATCGTGGATCACTCGTAGATTGTGATTTATTCCCTATTTTGTTTATAGTTTTTGATTTGTATTATATTTATGCTGGTTAATTGCGTTATTTTTTGTAAACTTATTTTTAAGCGAACTTGTATCAAACAAATTCTGGTACTTAGTCGACTGACTTTTATTATCTTCTACGATCTTTTAATGTACACGTGTTGCTTGTACACACACTGACACTTAGCGGTGAGATATGTGACCCGTGTTGTCATCATTCCGACACTTCGATGTTCACTTGTCCGTACGTGAGAGTTGGGGGCGTCACAGGTGGTATCAGAGCAGTTCGACTCTGGATAAAACCATACGTCCCGTAGGAGCAGTACCAGAAAGTTTAAAAGTCGTGATTTAAAATTATTTTGTTTTAAGTATTCTATTTAAATTTTTTTATTTAATTTGACTTGATTTTATTTGATTTGAAATTATTTTATTAAATTTGAATTTATTTTACTTAATTTGATTTTTATTTATTTGTTTATTTTACTGTTTGTTTATTTTAATTTATATTATTTTATTTTTATTGTATATTATTTTATTTTTGGTGGTTTTATTCTATTTTATTTTATGTGATTTTGTTGTATTTTAATTTATTTCATTATATCATATTTTAATTATTTTGAGTTATAAAGTGGGGTTAAGGGATTACACTATGGCAGGAAGATGATATTATCAAGAATACCATTGTTAGGCTTGAACAGTTAGTGTTGTAGGCCTGAACTCTTAGCCATGTGGTTTGTTTTTATAATATCAAGGCTTAAAGGGAATGACATGATCTGGGTGATCTCTTAGGAAAGTAGGATAATTGAGTTCTTAGGTTCCGTGGAGTTTATGAAATGGTTTATAGCGTAGTAGGTTGTAAGTTCAATGAATTTCAAGTATAGATTTTATGGAAATTTCAGCAAAGGTTCAAGGTTTTGCAGACTTTAGTAAATGATTGGTTATTATTTTAGGTTTTAGATTTTGAAAGTTTCGGGAGTCCATTGTTTTGTTATTGGATATAAGTTCATCGACCTAACGGATTTTGGAAAATGAATTTTGCATAATTTAAGGTTTTGGGATTGCATATTTGAAGAACTGATTTATAATGAGATTGAAGTTTTTAGTTTTGCAGGCTTGGTGTACTAGTTTGAATTATTTTGGAAACTGATTAGGCTGTGACCATTAAAATGAGGTTGATCATAGTTGAATGATGGATATAGGAATTTTCAAGGAGAATATTTCTTTGGGAATTGAAGGTATTGATTTAGTTTGTGTAATTCTATGAGGATCATAGATCTGGATCGAATTCAAGAAAATAATTGTTATAGCTCGAGGTTATAGTGGCAAGTTTTAGGATTGATCCATACCGAGTTTGAGGATAATAGATGGTGCGGATTTAGGAGATGATTCTTGTTAATTTCGAGGATATAGATCTAAATGATAAATATGATAGGAATGAATCATTTGTAAGTTGGAGAAGTATTGGCTTTGACTAAGGACGCGAAATAGTTGTGAGTATATGGATTTGGAGAGAACAGGTCCTTGTTTCATTTTGGCTCGGAAGAAGTGGTTTGGTAGGTGTTAATTTATGAGGACATAGTCTTTTTGCATTTTGGCAAGTCATCAGAGTGCGCGCGAAAGCATGATTTTTAGAAATAATTAGGTATTCAAATTTTGTGTTGATTTTGAGGAATTAGTGGTGATTCGGAGTTTTAGTGGGAGATTAATCATTTGGTTGTGCAATTTATGCTTGTTGATGGTTTACTTTGGAGTGGCTATTAGGTTACCATGGTGTAGCATACGATGAAGGTTTCAAGGATATAGCATAGGAGTCAATTGAGGTTAATACAATTTATTCTAGGAAAGTAATCATTATTGGAATTTACTGGGTATTGTATTAGGGTTCTTGTGGAGATAGAGATTTCAGATTTCATGGTCGCCCTAGGAGTACTAGACGTGATGGTCACTGGGAGACTAATGCGAGTATGATGGAATTGCCCATAGGAGTAAATTTGGGAGGGTATTACTCGTGCTTGTATGTGAATAGTTGATGGTATGATTTTCTCAAGTATACTCTAAGTTGTATCTTGTATCCTGGTTGGCGCTGATGTTTGATCTCACAAATTTCGAGGACGAAATTTATTTTAAGGGGGATGATGTGATATCTCTATTTTACATGTATTTTTATTGAGTGATTTTATTTAAATTATTATAATTAGTGATTTTCTTATTTTAAATTAAAGGTGATTTTTGCAATATTATTTTATGATTTTTAAGTGGTGAAATTATTTTTACGTGCTTTCTTGCTATTTATTATTATATTATATTTTAATTACTTTTTAATTTAAATTAATTTATTTTTGAGCTTTAAAATTATTGTGTTTTTGGATCTTATTATTTCATTTTATTTAATCACTGCATTTGAATTATTTTATTTTATTTGTTGTTTTGAAAATAAATTTCGTTGGATCAATTTAGTGACCTGATTTATGAGGGTTGGATTTCATTTCTTTCCATTCATTTTTTTTTCTTTTTTTCTTTTTCCTTTTTATTTCTTCTTTCTTTTTATTTCTTCCTCCTTATTTCTTCCCAGCCCCGTGCGACGTCTGTCCCTCCCTCTCTGTCCATTTCCTTCATCTGCCCCAGCTCGCCAGCATGGCCCTCACTGCCCCTCCCACCTGGTACCCCATCTGCCGGCGCACCTACCCACCAATTTCGAGCGCCTCTCGCGCTGCCGTTAACCAACACAAGCTTCTCAAAGTCACAGCGTCATTTTGCTCTAGTGCCGCCGTCGCTCCGCCTTCGGCCATCATTTCTTTACCACTTCATTACTGACCTCTTGCCGACCTAACCCACCAATTTCCAACTTCGATCTATCACCAAAGTAACCACCACAAGCTAAAATCCGATTTGGCCTTTTTGGCCTTCTATCGCCGTTTTCGCCACTACCTACGGCCAACCATCACTTCTACTAGCTTCACTAACACCTCTAAGCCATTACCTATAAATTCCAAGTCTTAGTTTGTCCCCATTCAAAAGTAGGTATTTTGTGACCCACGGCCACAATGCATTTTGCAATGTTAGGTTGCCTTTTCGCCACCTTTTGCAGCTCATTGATCCTCCAAAAATTATTTTATAGCACTATAAGTATTTTTCAAACTTCTTTTAAGATTTAAATATATTTTTACATTAACAATACATTATGATTTGGTTAGTTGTGCCGGACTAAGTCCGAGGAGTCGGGGGCGGATGGATTTGAGGATGAAATTATTTATATTTAGATGATATTGGGTTTATTGGGTAATTTGTCTTGTCATTTGCATTGCAAGGTGCGTGCATGTACATGTGCTGAAAAAGGAAATTTGGGTTTGAGTATAATTGCATGCATGTTCATGTGCATATTTGGAAACTGGGTTTTTCTACGATAAATGATTTTTTGACGTGTTTGAAATGAACTGATTGAACGGTTTGATAGAGAGTTACTGTAGGGATGGTGGTAAGCAGAGATAGTGGTAGAGTCCCGTGTGCGATTCCTACCTACAGACGAACTTGTAGGGATGGTGGTAAGCAGGGACGGTGGTAGAGTCTCACCTGTGATTCCCGCCTACGGTGTACTCGTAGGGGTAGTGGTAAGCAGGGATGGTGGTAGAGTTTCGCCTGCGATTCCCGCATACAGACGGACTTGTAGGGATGGTGGTAAGCAGGGACGGTGGTAGAGTCCTGCCTACGGTGCACGCGTAGGGATGGTGGTAAGCAGAGATAGTTGTAGAGTCCCACCTATTATTCTTGCCTACAGTGTTTTGATGGTTTGGTTAATGGGCAATTTTCTGGAAAAATAGAGAGATTGGATTTTTGGGTCATTATTTGAGATAATGACGAGGAAATGTTTTAAATAAAATGTTTTGGGCCAAAATGGGATTTTAGCATGCATGGAAAATGTAGATTTTCAGATATATGCATATGGCATCATGTTTATGCATTTGGTTATTGCATGGATATATTTTTATCTTGAGGTTTATTTGGTTTGTTACTTACCTGCAGTACCGTCTTTGGTACTGTAGATTTTGATGCAGAGGACGATGAGGCAGCTTCGCCAGAGGAGTGATTGTGATCACTCGTAGATTGTGATTTATTCCCTGTTTTGTTTATTGTTTTTTATTTGTATTATATTTATGCTGGTTAATTGTAATTGTAATATTTTTCTTACGCTTATTTTTAAGCGAACTTGTATTAAAAAAAATTCTGGTACTTAGTCGACTGACTTTTATTATCCACTGTGATCTTTTAATGTACACGTGTTGCTTGTACACACACTTGACATTTGGCGATGTAATGTGTGACCAGTGTTGTCATCATTCAGACGCTTCGATTTCCATGTGTCTGTACGTAGGAGTTGGAAACGTCACACGGTGGCTCTATAGTTCGTACAAACCACTGTACAAATTGCAAAAACCATCCTTTAAGACGGCGCTCTCTTTGCAGTGTAGGGGTGGGGACTAAGTATTTAGTCCTAAGACCCGCTTTTTTTCTTCATTTTTTCGCTATGGTTGTTATAATGGGACTTTTGTTAGCCCTTTCTCATGTATCTCGTTTTCCATTATTTAAATGATATATTTACTTGCTTAGAAAAAAAAATCATATTCTATGATTACAATTCTACCAATCTAGGGTATTAATTAAGCTCTAAAAGCATGCTTGTTCCCCTCCTTTATATTAACAAATATTTGTGAAATAATAACTTCAATGAATAAAAAAGTTGTCAAGAGGAGTCAAGACCTTCTTGGACCAACCCCATACACTCTAAGATCCTTTTTCAATCAAGCCTACACCAATTCAGAGTCAAGATAAGGATCAATAAGCATATATCGTCGCACTAATCAAGGCCCATGGTTCCTATGCTGTTGTATGCATTTCCGGTCCTTTATTTTAGTTCTTTAATGGAAAGCGGCATCTTCTGGTTCATGGATAAAATATATGTGTAATCTAGCTTACTCAAGACTAGGATGGCAGCGCTACACTTGGTATAGAGTAGGGCTGCAAACGAACCGAATCGAGTCGAATTCAAGCAGGGGGTCAAAAGCTCGTTTAGCATGTATATCCGCTCAAACTCGACTCGAGCTCGAAAAATATTGAAAATTTCTAATCGAGCTCGGCTCGTATAAAATAAATGATGATCGAACTCGACTCGAACTCGAGTACAAAAAATATACGAGTTTATACGAGCTCGAGTAGCTCGACTTGAGCTCGGTTAAAATCTAATCCACAATTTTATTTTATTTTTGGTTGACTAAGCACAAGTGAGATTTTTTTTTTAATAAATAAATGAGATTATTTCTCTTAATCAATTTGAACTAGATATCAATGTAACATTGATTCATTGTCACTTTCCAATACATATGGCATCAAAAATGCCTAATACATTAAAGTCATTTAAAAAATTACATAATAAAACTATTAATTTAATATTAAAGTATTCGATTATCATTGATATAATATTAAATATGGCCAAATAATCAAAATATGATTAGTTAAGAAAGTGTCGCAATTAATTAGAATTGTTTATTTTTATAAAAATTTTATATTTGACTCAATAATTCTTTTATGAACTAGATAAATTATTATTGTAAAATAATAAAACATGTTACTTATACATAAACTTAAAATAACAACATATATTATTTTTTATATATATTACTTATACAAAGTATAAAAAATAATATACATAGCATATAAAATATATATAATAAAAGAATACATGTAAGTATATATGTAAATATATATATAAATATTACGAGTATTGTGACGAGTTCAAAACGAGTCGAATCGAGTTTATACGAAT
This sequence comes from Carya cathayensis, assembly GCA_011037825.1. Taxonomy (NCBI): domain Eukaryota; kingdom Viridiplantae; phylum Streptophyta; class Magnoliopsida; order Fagales; family Juglandaceae; genus Carya; species Carya cathayensis. The sequence goes on along the minus strand of QGSO01000802.1, from coordinate 202,405 downwards.
ATTGTTCACGAGCCTAAACCGAATCGAGTCGAGATTATACGAGTTTTGCTCGTTTAATATTCGAACCAATATTAATGTTCACGAACAACTCATTTATTAAATGAACCGAGTCCGAGTCGAGTTTATACGAATCGATCTCGAATTGTTCACGAGCGGCTCTGTTCATTTGCAGCCCTAGTATAGAGTGTTTTGAATGGTATTTGTTCAACCAAGGATAAGAGTGCCTTGAACACAATTGATATAGAGTCATGTGGTATGCATGATGCTTCTTAATTGAGTCAGTTGATATAGAGAAAAGACATAAACTTGAAGATAATGAGCAAAGATAAAACCTAAAGCTATCAAGGGAAGGGAGAAAAGACAAGGGATAAGAGAGACAAAAGGGAGAAAAAAAAAAACAAATAAAGTGATGGCTTCATTTCAGAGAAGGGGGAGAAACTAGAATTCATGTTGTTCTTCTTTCATTTTTCCGTCCATATCCATCCCCAACTGCAAATGAGAGCATTAAGAGGTTGAAAGTTTGTATTAAACCCCATATATGGTGGATTTCACCCAACTACGGATATAAGCCTTTATGTTGAATCATATAAATTTCCGTATTTAAAAAAAAAAATAAAAATACATTTTCTGCCTTTTATTTGCAGGTCATGTATATTTATCACAAGCACAACCACCACCTTGTACCACCATAGAGAGAGAGGAGAGAATCATTTGACTATACAAGTGGCCTTCATGACTAAAAAAATGCATCAACGCCAATCATGTTTTTGGAATTGAATACTATGTTTTATTCCTTTCATAAAGTCATCCCAGGAATACATGTTTACATGACCAATTAACCATAGAATTGGCCTCCGTGATTGAAAGATACATCGACACTAATCACATATTTTGAAATTGTATGCTATGTTTTATTCATTTCAAGTGATCATCATAGGGATGCATGTATACATGACTTAGGTTGTATTTGGGTACTGAGGTGATCTTAGATATTTTGTAAATGGTAGAGAAAAAATAATGAAAAAGTAATGATAAAATATTGAATAGTAGTAAAAAATAGTAAAAATTAAATAAAAAGTAATGATAAAATAATAAATAGCCTACTAGTATCGAGGAAATTAATGGAAATAATTAATAAAAGAGCCTTATATCTTTTGGGATAAAATTTACAATTACTAAATATTCTATATCAAACTTATGATCAACAAGGAGTTTTGTCTAATCTTAAGCGAAGTCATCTTGAATCTTGATATTTACAGATTGGTAAATGCTTTAATTATTTTTATTATACGATAAATTTAATATATTGTAAAAAATTATATTAATTTATAAATTTATTCTGTGTTTTTTAAACAATTGAAATTATTTCACACGAAAGGAAACGAAATCCCCCCAAGGCAGCAGAGCCTGTTTTGATCGGGTTTCCTGCGTGGGCCAAACAGTCATTTTACCTATTCTTCACCGTGATTTATTGCCGTGCTCCTCTTCAGTTCTGGCTTTTCTCATCTCCCAAATAGTTCCAGTCCGAGGGTATTCGAAACCAATGGCGTGCCTGTATATACCAGTGCAGAACTCGGAGGAGGAGGTGAGGGTTGCTCTCGATCAGCTTCCCCGGGACGCCGCCGATATCCTCGACATCCTCAAGGCCGAGCAGGCCCCTCTCGATCTCTGGCTTATCATCGCCGTACGTTCTGTTTTTTGAATTCTCTTTTCCTTTATTTTCCGTTTTCTCAACATCGACGAACTTGTAGGTTCATAGCCCAGGTTATGGTAAAGTTCTCCAGAATTAGCTCCATAGTTTGATCAGCATGAGCATTTGAGGTTACTTAGTGCACGAGATTGTTGATGCTCGTGCTCTGATTAGAATCACCTTTATAGTGGAATTTTAAATGACCAATTGGTAATGCAAGTATAAGTAACTGATTAGAGAGGCTGACCCAGTAATTTTTTAATATTGCCTATGTGTAGGATTACACAGAGACACAGACCCATAGATATTTTTGTTCTAGCTTTATGTCGTACTTCTGAAGTTCAATATCTAGTGCTATGTTGCAGAGGGAGTACTTCAAACAAGGAAAAGTTGAGCAGTTCCGGCAAATATTGGAGGAAGGTTCAGGCCCTGGTAGTTTCTTTTTTCTATTATTATATTTTATATATCTTTTTTTTTTCTTTTTGATTTTTTTTAAATTAATCTTCTAGCTGTCTCATAAGATAAGGGTTTTGCACGAGTAATGTGGAGACTCTGTACCGGCTAACTGGTGGTATGATGGTGCAAGAAAACAATTCGCCTGGCTGCTGTTAGCTTTAAATTTTCTCTGAAGAAATAAGATAATGATACTAGCTGATATTTGTATGTACATCACTTGATTGGGTTTATGATGTACTTTTTTTCCTTTTCTTCTGTTTTTTTATTTTTGCAGAAATTGATGAGTATTATTCCGATGTTAGATATGAGAGGATTGCCATCTTGAATGCTTTGGGGGCTTATTATAGTTACCTCGGGAAAATTGAGACAAAACAAAGAGAAAAGGAGGAACATTTCATTTTGGCTACTCAATACTATAACAAAGCATCTAGAATTGACATGCATGAGCCGTCTACTTGGGTTGGAAAAGGTGAATGTTTGGAACTTCTCTCCATTATTGAACATCTAAGGAATGATTCAATTGGCTGGCCATTTTACACTTGTAGACATGATCGTAATATTGGACATTTTTCTTCATGTGAACTTTAGTAAAACTGTTGGCTGGTGAAGTATGGACCTTTAAAATGGATTGTCTCATTGGATGTTCCTATCCTTTTTATTTTACTTGGTGGGAATCCTATTGTTTGAATGCGTTAGCCTTGTTTACTCTTATCCATTGGCACTGACTTTTGGTCTCTATTTAAATTCATGCTTCACAAATAGACTGTGATCATATTACCTATAAAAAAAAAAGACTCTGATCATAAAGTGTCATGGTGTTTTTGAACTGTTAAATCGTAATAATTCCTTTGTAGACTTACCTTAATCTGTAAGCGATCCTAACAAAATGTGCTACTTTGTTTTTGAACTTTAGGTTCTGGAAGATGCTGGTTTTGGGTATAGAATTCACTGGCAAATTACTTGGTGCTATACCATTCTTGAATGAGTTTCTTAAGGTCTTAGTTTGTAAAATGTGATTTTTGTTTATAAGTAGTATAAAATGTGATATGTGGGGATATCTTGTTTATCACTGAAAGTGTGAGCCATATTTTAGATAAGTCGCTGCTGAAATAATAAAAAATTCAATGCATATATGCTGCTTACAGGTCAGCTTTTACTGGCTAAGGGTGATGTAGAACAGGCATCCGCTGCTTTTAAGATTGTATTAGATGGTGATCGTGATAATGTTCCAGCTCTTTTGGGTCAGGTAATATTGAATGTTCTTCATAGAAAAAGTAATTGTGCTGTCCCTTACTTATTTGAGGGTGGAAACATTACCCAAATGAACATATGATTGATATTTTTCAAAAATCTGCTCCACTCTCTATTTTAAATTTTGTAATGCTATTGTTCACTAGTGAATAATAGTTGGTCATCTTGAAAATACTTTTCCATGCATTGAAACCCTCTTTCCTAATAGGCATGTTATGTAGTTTAGATGATGATTTTGCTCAACAAATCCTAAAACTTATTACTTGTGGCTGTTCAAGCAAAATTATTCTCACTATTTTTGTCTCAGAATTTTTTATCTCTTGAATTATTATTTGAGGGGATTTCAATTACAGGCTAACAATTTAACCCTACTTGAGTTGGTTATAGCATGACATATACCATACATATGTCCGGGGTTCATGTGCTATTTGTATTGGACTGTCACTAGCAAGAAAGATGAGGGAGACACTAATACAAGAACACTGGGGTTGGGGGATGTCACCCTGCAGGGTTTGGGGTGAACAGGGCACATCATGTTAAATTTAAAATAACAGCTTGGAGGTTCTTCAACAAATATTTATAACGAAGGACCAGGTCAGCCTAGAAAGACCAAATTTGGGCATAGCTTCATATGTTGGCGCACAAAATCTGCCTTTGTTGTTTACCTATCAAAAATAAATAAATAAATAAATAAAATCTGCCTTTATTGTAAATAATGTGTAAAACCTCGGCCCCACATTGGGAATATGAATACAGCATGTAGAGTGGGTAGGGTATAAAGGTAGCAATAAGTACTGAGTTCCACATTGGCTACATACTAGGTGAAACTGGGCTTTATAAGTAAGTCTGGGGAAGCTTCAAATTGACTAGACCTTTTGAGGTTATAGCATAGATGTGTATCTAGTGTTTTCTCTGGATCGTTACATAATGTGGTTTGGATATTTGCAGGCATGTGTTGAGTTCAATCGTGGACGCTACAGTGAGTCTTTGGAGTTGTACAAGGTTTGTTATTTTTGTCTTATATTTGGTTTTATGACTTGCATTAATACATACATTTGTATGCACTCACACTGGCCGACATCCATACATGAAACAAAGATAAATACCATAAAATTGACAGTAGTCATCAATAGCCCTGTACATGACATAATATGATTGGTATTTGGAGATATGTTCTCGGCTATGTTCATGATTTTGATGGTGCTTTTGGATTGTAACATTTGAGCTCTCTTAAGAGGGCCTTGCAAGTGCATCCCGATTGTCCCGCAGCTGTAAGACTTGGCATAGGTCTCTGTCGCTACAAATTAGGTCAATTCGATAAAGCTCGGCAGGCATTTGAGAGGGTTTTACAGGTAAGTATTCTCTATGGAATACAAATGAATTGATTGTATAAAAATCTACTGAACATGCTGCGAGTCACTAATCCTGTGGTACATGTGTTTCACAATTGCATTCATGCAGTTAGATCCTGAAAATGTTGAGGCTCTTGTTGCACTTGCAATTATGGATTTGCATACAAATGAAGGTATGCTATGTCCTCAAATATTGTTTTCCTTCTGATAAACATTGTCTGGCCATTTTTTAGCTGTCCATGCTAATTTCTCAATTTAAGCAACTTATCTAGTGCTCTATAACATCTTCGCAGCTGCTGGAATTAGGAAGGGAATGCAAAAAATGCAGAGAGCTTTTGAGATATACCCCTACTTTGCAATGGCACTGAATTATCTAGCAAATCACTTCTTCTTCACTGGTCAACATTTTTTAGTTGAGCAACTAACAGAAACTGCACTTGCTGTTACAAATCATGGACCGACGAAGTCACATTCTTACTACAATTTAGCACGTTCTTACCATAGCAAGGTTGGGAACAAAATCCTTTATCTGTTAACCTCATTTTTCCCTTTACTTATTAAAGGGGGAAAAAAAAAGATGGAATGGGTAATAAAGCCAACTGCTCTTCCTGTTCAAGTGGGTAGATCTCCTTTCTGTATTTTACTAGCTTATCCACCATGTATTAAAAGTCACTTTGGCTTTGGCTCATCTGGTGACTTACTTACCTTGCCTATTAAAAAAATTATCCCATTGATTTTCATTCCTCTCCAGTTGTTAAGAAGTGGTCTGAAGTTAAATATTATGATTAATCAAGCATATTTTATTGTCTTCTATGGTCTTTCTGGCTACTGATATTCTGGATCTTAACTGTAGGGGGACTATGAAAAAGCTGGGCTGTACTACATGGCTTCCGCCAAGGAGATCAATTCGCCCTACGAATTTATTTTTCCTTATTATGGTCAGTTACTGTATGCCATTTTCATATCATATTCTTTCAAGTTGTTTATAAGCATTTTCTTATATGTTGGTGTGACATCATCATGCATTTTAATCACCCATATTTAGCTTAATTCCTATTTATTTGCGTTAGAGTAGAAAGGGGAAGGGAAAACCAAACATGACATAGATCAAATTTTTGAGTAACAGCATGATCACAGAAAAGGCGTATACAGTATGCTCTGGGGCAGGGTTGAGTGGAAAAATAAGTTCTCTTTGAACAAAATTAAGCATGTTTCAAGTTGCATCGTTCCTCAAGACAGGTCAAGCCAACAAAGTCTTAATTCTTTTTTGATCGGTAAGTACAAATTTTCTTAAAAATAAGGCGAAGCCAAGTACACGGGAGATACACAAGAGCAACACCTATGCATGGTTGTCTAAAGATACAAGGAAATCATGTACGTTCATGCCATTAAAGTCTATTACAATCATCCAATGGAACCAAGTCTTAATTCCAACTAATTGGAATTTGAATAAAAGTGCCCAAGTGGAAGCAATCTTTGCTGAATTATTATAACCTTGCTTCATATTTATTTTCTTTTCATCTATCGCCTGTTGTTCATTTTTCTATTATGTTGGAAATTTGATGACAGGTTTGGGACAAGTTCAATTGAAGTTGAGAGATTTTAGAAGTGCACAGTCAAACTTTGAAAAGGTCTTGGAGGTTTACCCTGATAATTGTGAGACACTGAAAGTGAGTGAGTTAAATAAAAGCATATTGGTATTGTTGTTTCATGATTTTAGGCTCTATTTATTTTGTGAGTATAACTTGAACGAAAACATTTTTCTTTTCTTCCTATGTCATTTAAACTTCCCTGTGGCAAACTTGTGATCACCAGCTGCCAGTGCCACCACCTTATTATACAAGAATATATATACCAAGGAAGAAGATTGGAAGAAAACTAATGTTTTTACTGCAAACTTCTCTGATGATCCTTTGAGATCTAAATATTAGGTCTAAAGCAATCAGAAATCTGTTTTGGTCCAATTTTGTTCATATGATTAATCTTGAAGTGATGTCTCTTTTGCATTAGGCTCTTGGACACATATATGTTCAGCTTGGCCAGACTGAGAAAGGCCAGGAATTTATGAGGAAGGCTACTAAAATTGACCCACGTGATTCGCAGGTAATTGATCATGTTATCTATTGTTTTTAGATGTGTTATAGAACAAGTATCCCTTCTAAGGACCTGGTTTGTCAGCCCTATTTGCTTGAAGAATGTATGAGGTGAATTTGTTTCTTTGGCTATAATTATATGCAATAATGCATACTTGTGGAATGCAAAACAGTTAAATCTTTTATGTCAGATTGTATATATATTCTTCATTTGCTCTTTTTTTTTTTGTTTTTAACGAAGTTACTAGATCTTACAAGTTGCATGCTTTCAAGAAGCAATAACCAAAGTTAACTCTGCTGGTTACATTCTATTTTCACATCTTAATATACGTAAGTATAATATAGGCATTTCTTGAGCTGGGAGAATTGTTAATTTCATCTGATTCTGGAGCGGCTCTGGATGCCTTCAAAACAGTAAGGGCTTCCTTTTTGCTACTCTGTTGCATATAGCAAGTGTTATTTTTTATATTTAAGGGAGCACTGTATCTCATTAAGTTCTCCAACTTTTCCTGGATAATCTAGACTTAAACTAATGTTATAGGCACGTGGTCTTTTGAAGAAGGGAGGCCAAGAAGTACCAATTGAATTGCTCAACAATATTGGAGTTCTTCATTTTGAGAGGGGAGAGTTTGAGGTTTGTTCAATTCTCAAAGGATTAGATGATTAGTTGCAATTGGTCCTGTGGAAGAATCTTTATATAGCTATTTGAGATTTGCACTTTCATTGTTATTATGCAGGTTTATACTTTTTTTTTTCCATGGATAGTAAATCGTTGGTGCAACCAGAAAATAACTTTTATGTCTTCTTATTTTCTAGTTTGCTGAACAAACCTTTAAGGAGGGCCTAGGTGATGGAATTTGGCTTGCTTTCATTGAGGGCAGAGAGAACTTCCAAGAGATTGCTGCTAGTGAATCTATCCTTCAATACAAGGACGTGCAGTTTTTTCAACAACTTCAGGATTCTGGTCGCCAAGTGAAACTGCCTTGGAATAAAGTCACGACGCTATTTAATCTTGCCAGATTACAAGAGCAGTTGCATAACCCTGAAACTGCAAGTATCTTGTACCGTCTAATCTTATTCAAGGTAGTGGTGTGTTTCTGTGTGTGCTTGCATTCTTAAATCCCAATTTCTGTGTTATACATGAATGCCACTTAGGGGACAAGAATGGTATGAATTTTGATTATTTGTTCTTGGAACCTCTTATGTAACTTTTAGTGAATTATATGAGGCATCTGCATGATTGCGCAATTAAATATAGTTACCGTATTACTTATCAAGAAAAAAGGATGTATAGTTGCTGTATTGATTTTGAGAGATTTTTAACAGTACTCTCATTTAAAATTTTCAGTATGTGTTTAGTGGGTGTTTCTGTTTTCCTTCCCCAAGGGACTTAAAATTGATTTGAGTACACTCAACTAGGCCCTTATATATGTCGTTGAATCAACGTGTATCGCTCACCATTCTGCTTTTTTCTAGGAATCATCTCTTCCTCCATATCCTCAATTCTTGGCCATTTTCAATGTGTTTGTGTTCATACTGACTTGAACCGAATCGTTACCTTTCAAATGGTGCAGTCATGCTGAATGATACCCTGACCACAACTATAGAGTAAGAGCAAAGTTTTTATTTTTTTTTATTAGTAATAGGAGAATTTTATTCATACGAATGAAGTAGGCATAGCCCGTGTACACAGGAAGTATACAAAAGAAACACCTAATTACATTCTAGCTTAAAGAAAGAAAATCATGGACATTGTTTCCATCAAGTACAATGGCTGAAAACCACAGCATTAAAGTGCACATAAATAAATTCTGAAGCTCCTCCATTGTGCATTCCCTATCTTCAAAGCATCTCTCATTTCTCTCCGACCATGTACACCACATGATACACAATGGGATCATCTTCCACACTGCCGCCACTTGAGGACAGCCTTGAAGCTCCTTCCAAAAGGCCAATAAATCCGCCACCCGTGAAGGCATTACCCAAGCAATATCCATTCTTCTAAAGATCTCATTCCATAGCCCCCTTGTGACCTCACAATGCAATTGTAAGTGATCTACAGATTCTCCCTGTTTTTTACACTGGTAGCACCAATCCATCACTATGATTCTCCTCTTCCTCAGATTTTCTGTAGTCAAGATCTTCCCAAGAGCAGCAGTCCATACGAGAAAGGCAACCTTAGTAGGCACCCGTGATCTCCGAATCCTCTTCCATGGAAATGAAACATGGCCATGGATTGACAAAATCTTGTAGTAGGTCCTGACTGTACATTTTTTTCTACCATTGGCCTTCCATTGCAACCTATCTTCTTGAGCCGTATTATTTCCCATGGAATAGAGCAACCCGAGGAAATCAGACACAGCCTGCAGTTCCAAATTGTAAATATTTCTATTAAAAAGAATGTTCTACGAGTAAGAGCAAAGTAGAGCTGACTTTAGAAGAATATTATTGGGATAACCTTTTTTTTCTACAGTATATGCCTAAACCAAAAAGAAACTTCCCATTTTGTTTGATGTTTTACGGCTTTCAAATAGTTCCTGTAAGCTGTTCAGCGTCTGCGCAGTTTTTTATTTATCTCCCATGTGAAAGCCCCTTTCCATCCACTAAACCACCACATGCCCCTCACCCCTAGAATTGCTGCACCCTGATCCAGCCCCACCAACCATCAGATGGTCAATCCTACCGGTGCTTGGCCACCATGCCCCAGCCCCAAGCTCTGGTTTCCAAACCTATTTTGGCATATTTTTGTTACAAAATCAACTAGTTCGTACCTAGCTCATTTATGGCCTCTCTTCCCTTTTCTTCTCTTTTTCTCCATTTTCCTCTTCCTTTTGAGTGGAACTAAAATCTTAGATCTGCTGCCATCCACCTATCTAAAGCCACCGTGCACCACCCCTCTCTGGTATAGAAGACCACTGATCCACGATAATACATCACCGGATCAGAGATTCGACATGCATGTGTGGCCCAGCACCCCCTCATTTTGTTGGCACTTATAAGGTTTTGATTTCTCTTTTTGAGGGATGGTCCTCTGTTGTCTCTTTTGTCTAAAGCATACTATCGATGTTGTTTCTCTTTCCAAGGATATGGAGAATGAGAGTGTAGAAAACTTCACCAGATGCTACCAAGTAGTCAAGTCCAATGCATTGTTGCCCACTGTGGCTTTCAGTCGTCAGTCGTAGTTTCACAATCCCGTGGAGGGATTACATCAAAACTTGCCTTTTAAGGCATTCCTTTCCTTGGCTTCACCAAGAACATGGGTCCTGACCAAATTTTTGGTTCCACTGCCTATTTTTAGTTTTATTTCCATACGTTGTATTTCTTGTATTGGGATATCTTTCGAGGACCCCCATTCTTTTTAGTTCTCTTCAATTTAATGAAATGTTCGGAAAAACAAATACTTCCTGTAATATTTGTCTGCTGTTTTAGAATCTTGTCCTTGTATGTTTTGGTAGTTTTGCTTAACTCCTATTTTTTTATGTTAAATGGCTTTCAACCGGTCTTGTCTGGGGATATTTTTGTGGGTTTTTCTTGATTCCTTTTGTTTGTTCATTGCAGTATCCAGACTATGTAGATGCATATTTGAGACTTGCTGCCATTGCAAAAGCGAGAAACAATGTTCAACTAAGCATTGAGCTGGTTGTTACTTGTTATTGCCCCCCTACAACATCACTTGGTTCTGTTTATTACTTATTATTATCTTTTATGTATCATATTTATATATTTTTATTTAATATTGCCTTTATCATAGGTTCATGATGCTCTGAAGGTGAATGATAAGTGCCCCAACGCATTATCTATGCTTGGTGAGTTGGAGTTGAAAAATGATGACTGGGTTAAGGCAAAAGAAACCTTCCGGGCTGCTAGTGACGCAACTGATGGGAAGGATTCCTATGCTACTCTTTCTCTGGTGTGTATATTGTTCACTGTGCATGCTTTTATTGTCAAAATGCATTCCCAGAAACTTCTTTTTACCCGCTTATGCATCTTGTGATAAGGAACTACATGTGATTATTCTAAGTGTTTCTTTTCCTGTTCTTGTCGCATACATTATCCTTTTGATCAGTCATTCCCATTTTCATCCCATATGCTTGCTTCACATTTGAAAGGGAAATTGGAATTACTTTGCCGCAATTCGAAATGAGAAAAGAAATCCCAAGTTGGAAGCTACCCATTTGGAAAAAGCCAAGGAACTCTACACGCGGGTATGGTTTTCTGACTTGTCTTTTTTTGGTCTGATTGCTGCCCTCTATGATGCTTTATCAATTCCTTATTCCTTCCCTTGCATTGCACTCTTTGCACTACTTTGTTTTCTCAATTCTATAATTTATTTTGCTTTACAGCTTTTCTATGTGGGTGGACTATGTGGTTTGGGAAATTCCACTAATTTTTTTTTTTTGAAAGTTAATAAGAGAATTTTATTCCAAGTAAATAAGCATAGCCCAAGTACACAGGGAGTATACAAGAGAATACACCTAAATACAAGCTATAACAGAACACTACTAAAACAGAACACGACTAAAACAGACCATTACAACAGTTCCCATCCCTTACAAGATTCTTCACCCAAAAACTTAAGTGCCATAGAAAAACTCCCTAAGTTCCCCCATAGAGCATTCACAATCTTCAAAACACCTTCCATTTCTCTCCAACCATAGGCACCAAAATAAACACAAGGGGATGAACCCACACTGCTGCACTGATTCTATTCCCCTCAATACCTTGACAACAAGCCAAGAAGTCCACCACATGCATAGGCATCACCCAAGAATATTTTACTTCTGAGATTGTATAGCTAAATTGTTGTTAGTGCTTATTGTCTTGCTCATAGCTTGTTGTATAACATCCTCTTGCTGCATATCGTTCCTACCGTAGTACAAAGATTCAAGAATTCCATAGACTGAAACAGCTTAAGCAACCCTTACGAATAAACTTAAACAACATACCATTGTACAGACATAAACAGAAACTTAAACAAGCTACTGTTTATATCGGGGAATACACAGTGGCTTGTTCTTTTTAGAATGTGGAGGATCGTTTTAGATGGGCTTTTGCTGGAATACATAGACTGACCTAGGACAGCAGTAGACATTTTTTATGGGAAGAGCTAGCCGGGTTGCATAGCTGGTGGGACATTCCCTGGTGTATAGGAGGGGACTTTAATGGTTATCAAATTCCCAAGTGAAAGATTGGGAGATAGCAGGTTGCAGACAGCAATGTTGAGTTTTTGGGATTGTATTTTTGAGTTGGGATTGGTGGACATTCCTCTTATGGGTGGCACATTTACATAGTCCAATAACCAGACGTGTTCTAGATTGGATAGATTCGTAGTCTCCCTGGAGTGGGAAATACATTACCTAGAAATATGTCAAAAAAGAATGCCTCACCTATGTTCTGACCATTCCCTATATTGTTGGATTGTGGGGGTATACAAGGAGGGAGGAGTTACTTTAAGTTTGAGAATATGTAGTTAAAAACTGAAGGCTATGTGGAACAGGTACGGCAATGGTGGTCCTCCTATCAGATCCAAGGTACCCCTAGTTTCATTCTTGCAGGTATATTGAAAAACCATGTCCCTTCAGTGAAAAACCAATGATTTACCTAATCTGTTTGATGTGGGTGCAGTACAAGTTAATTGGGTAAAAGACATGTTGCATTTACATGGTCTTCGAGATTTCTTGTCATAAAAATGAAGATGGGGGAGATAGAGGAGTTGATAGAAAGCATGGAAAAAAAAATAAGAAAGTAAGTAAAGAACCTTAGTAAAGGGTAAACTGCAAAACAATGAGTTTCTTTGATACCAACTTCTAAACATCTTATTTGCATTAGTCTGCATTCAGTCTCGAGTTTCCGAGATACCTCATCATAAAAAAAATGAAGAGAGGGAGATAGAAAAGTTGATAGCAAGCATGGGACAAAAAAGAATAAAGAAAGTAAGAACCTTAATATAAGGGTGAACAGAAAAACAATGAGTTTCTCTGTTATGAACATTCTAAACAAGCTTATTTGTTTGACTTGTATACATTTTTTTTTTATTTTTTGGCCAAATGGAGGGTGGCACTTCTGGCACTTTATTAAAAAATTCCTCACTTGTGGCAGAGGGAAACCGTGGTTACAACCCAACACCCTTTTTTTTAGCCATAAAATAAATACATCATTGTCGAATATAAGGAATACCCAATTTGTCCATTCAAATTAATCCCGGAATGCGTCCTTGCAACGAATCTGACCCAATAAAATCTGAAACTGTACCTTGAGTCCCCTGTTTTGCCAATAAATCTTCCACCACATTAGCTTCTCTAAATATGTGTTGAAATCAATACTTCAGCTTTCTTTTTTTAGAGTTCATCCTCTGATTTGATTGTGCTCATATGGGTTCCATTTCCACCCCTTCTCTTGCTTTTTGTATTGAGTAATGCTACATATAATCGTGGAATGTGCAAACGCCGCGCAATCTCTTTGAAAAAGAGTGGGGTCCACGATTAAAAAGTTAATTTTTTTTTCATGTGGGTCCCATAATAATTCACTTTTTTCAAAGCGATTACACGCCGCTTGCACAACCACGATTGCAAATATCATTTCTCTTTTGTATTTTGGTAATGCTTTGCAGTCATGAACAGGGAAGTCTGATGTTTGAGATGTACTTTTCCATATCAATATATATAGGTTCTGCTTCAGCATCCTGCTAATCTGTATGCTGCCAATGGTGCTGGAGTGGTCTTGGCAGAAAAAGGCCACTTTGATGTTTCTAAAGATATTTTCGCTCAGGTAAGCTGAATAAGTTGCCTCATTTTTTGGGACATGTATAATATAAGAATTCAAACTTGGTAGAAGGTTCACTTTGAGATTATTGTAGGTTCAAGAAGCTGCAAGTGGAAACATATTTGTCCAGATGCCAGACGTTTGGATAAATTTGGCCCATGTTTATTTTGCTCAAGGAAATTTTGCATTGGCTGTGAAAATGGTAAGTTGATCTCATTTTACTGTATGCTCCCTTCAAATTTCTTTTCATTACTGCCTGCATGTGTTCATGATCATTATTATCTTGCAGTATCAAAATTGCTTGCGGAAGTTTTACTATAACACAGACTCCCAAATTCTCCTCTATTTAGCTCGAACTCATTATGAAGCTGAACAGTGGCAAGACTGCAAAAAAACTTTACTGAGAGCCATCCACCTGGCACCTTCAAATTACACACTTAGGTTTGATGCTGGTGTTACAATGCAGAAGTTCTCAGCATCAACACTACAGAAGGAAAAGAAGACTGCTGATGAGGTTATTTGAGAAAATTCTTTGTCCAAGTTTTCGTGACATTTAATTTTTGTTGGATGATTATTCCTTTATTTAGTTGTATGCACCATTCCCTAAGAAAATTGTTCAACCTTTTGTGAGTTGTTCAAACATATTGAATGTTTTTTTGTGAGGATGACAACACTGCTCATACATTACCCGATAGTGAAAATATTGCCCATACATTCATAGTAGGATGGATTAAACTGCTAAAGTGGGGAAGGGACTCTGGAACGTTGTGTGCTTGAGATACACCAATCTGATGATCAGAACATTCAGTGCCAATATGAGGTCACAGTTTGCAGGAAACTGACGGTTGGGAAAAAGTGTAGCATAAATGGACATGCTTAGAAGATGAGTGGAGCGGAGCATAAAATTAAAGGATTTGATATGAAGGCATTTTGGGCAATGGCATATGATATAACAGAAGCGTATAACTAAGACAAACAGTAAATTGGAAATTCCTCCTCACTAATTAACAATGAACACATCCCAGGGGACTTAATCCATAACCTCACCCGTCACCTCTGCATATGGAGGTCAGTGATTAAATGTGTGATGTAGTTGCAGTTGATGTAGCTTATGTAGCTATTGCCCTGAAAGAGTTATGCTTGTTTCATCAGCTTGCTGTAGTTGCAGTTGCTTGTGTTAATGGGTCCTATTTTTCATTTAGGTTGGCATTAAATGTGTGAAGTCTTGTTTTGCTACTATTTTTCTTTTTATTGAGACATTTTGGAGTTAAAGACTGCATAAATAGTTGGCAATAAGATTAATTATTGTTTGTTTATATTGCACTTCGTTATGCTAGAAGCAGCATTGAGTATATTGAACTTTTCGGAAAGGATTTAGTACTCTGAATGTATTATTTTCTTCTCTGTTGACTATAATATTGCTTGTTTGTTGGACTTCAATTAGGTACGCTCAACAATTGCAGAACTAGAAAATGCTGTCCGTCTGTTTAGTCACCTGTCTGCTGCGTCCAACCTCCACTTTCATGGGTTTGATGAGAAGAAAATTGATACCCATGTTGAGTATTGCAAGAACGTACTGGATGCAGCCAAACCTCACCTTGAAGCAGCTATGCGTGAAGAGCAGCAGATCCGGCAGAGACAAGAAGTTGCTCGGCAGGTTGCATTGGCTGAAGAAGCCCGTCGTAAGGCTGAAGAACAAAGAAAATTCCAGGTCTCCCTGCTTTACACACTGAACATTCATATCTGTTGTACATGGATATATTTCTTTTAATCCTGTATATCATAATTCTCTGATACTTTATATGTGTGAAAATAGTTGGAGAGGAGAAAGCAAGAGGATGAGCTAAAGCGGGTCAGGCTACAGGAGGAACATTTTCAGCGTATAAAGGTAAGGATTGCCAACCATGTCTTACTAATAAAAGAACTGTCTTCATTGGTAGACCCTGAATTAGTTTTTTTTTTTAATCCAATTAGTAAGAATGCATGTCTGAGATTTATGCTCTCACTAAAGTCTATTACAAATTATGTCGTAACCAAAGTGAAGAAAGGAGCTGGTTCTCATGAAAAGGAATGTCAGTGAAATATGCTATATCTGCCTATCTTTTGATCTGCTTTATGGGTACGATAAGTTGCCCCAAGTGTAAGAGTCTGGATAGGCTTTATTTGGTGCCTTTTTGTTTGTAGTTCAATACATTCCGAACACTTCCCAGTTTGTTTGTTTTAAGTTATAGGAACAGATAAAACTTGCAAGCATGTATAAAATGTAAAGGAAAAGCCATACCACTCAAGGTTACATATCAAATAAGCACGGTTCTAAACCCTGCTGAGTTTTGATGTCACGGCTATTGTGGTTCCAGATTTGTAGTGCACCTCAGAATCTCAGATGGGGTTGCCACAAATTGGTTGGTCATGATCATGCCAACACCAAATGGGCTGTTAATCTGTGACCTCCCAACGCTTGTAGTTCATCTGCCTCACGAATTGAATGGGGAGCAACACAATGTTTGTGGATGTTTACATGGTCTCCTTTCAGTTATTAGCTGGTCAGTGGTCACTTATTAAGTGATAATAAAACATCCTCAATTTTTACCGTCTTTTGCATATTCTTTGCATTATCAGGAACAATGGAAGAGCAGCACACCTGCTTCTAAGCGGAGGGACAGGTCAGAGATTGATGACGAGGAAGGTGGGAATAGCGAGAAGAGGAGGAGAAAAGGTGGAAAGAGAAGAAAGAAGGACAAGAGCTCAAAGTCGCGATATGATGAGACAGAAGAGGTAGAAGCTAAGATGATGGATGACCAAGAAGATCCGGAAGATGAAGATGCCAACTTGAATTATAGGGATCTTGCTAGCCAAAATGATCAGGATGATGCTGAAGAGAATGCTCACGATCCTCTTGCAGCTGCTGGGCTTGAAGATTCTGATGCTGAAGATGAGGTAACAATTTTACGTTTCTGTTTCTGACTGTAGTTCTGACTTGAGAAACAATTGGTATCTCAGCTTGGATTCTTAACTTTTCCAATATCTATAACTCCTGTCATGAGATAGATAATGGCTGGAAACTTTGATTCAGGACGTTTAGTATTTTTTATTAGTGCATTGTTCTGTGTAATACTTGTTGGAAGTTGTAGTTATGATTATGATACTATGCATAGGTAATGATGCCTTCCCATCCATCTGTCAGATAGGTTTACTTGGTAGTAGTATCCTATATCCTACATTTGTAGCCTGTTGTCCTGTTGCTTTTCTTATAATGAGTATTGATTTAATACCATATCATAAGATTATCATAATTGCACGTTTTCCACAAGCAACGGTATCCCCGCCCCCTCCCCTGGGGGTCTAAAGTACTATGTTTTCTTTTTAACATTTCTTTAGCCTCTCTACTAACTGATACTTTTTTCATTTAATAATGTTATCTTGTTGAAGGCTGTACCTTCAACAAACACAGGTCGACGGAAGCAGGCATGGTCAGAATCTGATGATGATGAGCCACTGGAGAGGCAGCCGTTTTCCAGAGAGAATTCACCAGAACTGCAGGAGAGTGATGAAGAAGTCAGAGAAGATGGTCATAAGCCAAATGGAAATGCTGCTGCTGAGGACGAAGATTGAGACACTACTATACTTGTGGTCGGTAACAAAACTCACGTGTAGATTGACAAATGCAATCCGTCTCTTCAGTCATGAAACATTTTACTCGGGGGATCACTACATTGTATATTCTTCATTTGCTGTTTGTGCTCCACCAAGTTGTAACATATTTCTCATGATTCCATATACATTTTGTTCATTCAAAAGTAGATTAATGTTCGAATGTTCATATGACATATTTCTCTCCTTGGTGATCACTTGATGATTTTTAACTCATAGTACTGGAACGCCTAGGGGTTGGCTCAAGTGGTAAAGGCCTTGGATTTGAGGGTATTCTTTCCCCAGGTCTAAGGTTCAAATCCCCTTGGATGCAAACAATTTCTAGAGGCTATCAGATTGAGGGATTTTTCCTTCAAATTAACCGAGGTGCATTTGTAGGAAACTTATTGTTGAGGGCCTGTGTATCCCCTGGATTAGTCGGGACTCTGTTTCCAGATACTCGGTGCCAATAAAATAAATAAATAATCATATAAATAGTCATTGTTGTTATCTATCCTTGGGAGCCCATAGGTTATTATTATACGGAGAGTGGCAGAAGTATATTAGTGATTGGCACACTTAAATTCCGGGTGGGCGTGCCCAATCACAGCTTGGCGCACGCTCTAATGCAGTGCACCACTCTCAGCACTACTTTTTTATTCCTCTAGCAATGGGAGTGGAGTTTACTAGTCTCTTGTTTGATGATAATACATACATATATACATGCATGCATACATACGTGCATACATACATACATACATACATACATATATATATACACACGTTTCTATTTGAAATTGTTTCTATTTGAGGGTTCTTGATCACCTAAAAAACAGCGGGATGATCCGACCACTCCCATAGTTGGGACACCCCAAAAAAAGGATTCTCCACCCCTGCTATTTTGTTGGTGTGGCTGAAGAGTCACCTCCAAAATATTTAAGAATTTTTTTTAAGCTTTTAGAGTTCAAAGTTTTACGTTATTTACTTCCACAAACAGTTATTCCATAATTTGGTTAGGTATTATATGAGAAATAAACGTTCCACGATGACTCTGTTTCCTTTAGGGCACCCTTTCCTACTGTAATCCTAAATGGAGAAGTTTGAGTAGAGAGGAAGGTTTGCAATTTATTAAAGTCTTGCTTCTCCCAAAGCTTAAGCGGTGCTCGGGCTTGGGCAAACAAGTTTCTGGGCTCAAACAGAACTTCACTTTACCCTTGCTCGAGCGAGTTTTCGATAAATGCTTTAAAGATCAAAGCATAAGCAATTTAAATACATTTTACGGCTTATTTGGCTGCCCCTGCAGTTACTTTTCAACATAAATAAATTTAAAAAAAAAAAAAAAAAACCATTATTGAGAGTGTTTTCTTTTACGTATGTATCTTACCATTGTTTTCTAGGCTTGAGAGAATTTTTTTGATTCTAGGTTATTCAGCTTCCCACAAATTATAGTAGTATATGTATATTATGCGCCAGTAAAGAAAAATTCTAAACATAAGTCCACGTACCATTGTATACTATATTTTTGTATTATTTTTTTTCTTTTATTAAATGTTTAGTATATAGATAATGAGTAAAAGAATTTAATTAATTTAAGAAGAATAACTTTTATAAAAAATAAAAAAAAAATGTGATATGTAGTACGTAGAGAAAAATGATGCATAAATAAAAGTGCAATTTGGCAAAAAAAAGTTTTTTCCTTTTTTGTTTTTGTTTTTTGAAATTATTTTTTAATACTTTTAAATGTTTTAAAAAAATATAGAAAATTTATAATAATATTAAAAAAAAATTTCTTAATTATTAAAAAATATAAAATAAAAAAAATTTTTTTGGCTAGCGGTGGCCTTAAACTTTTCCTTGAGTAATATTGCCACCCGTGGTTGTTTTTTCCAGGTGTATTCATAAGCCATTTATGACAAGTTGACTGCATTTTTAACGCGGCAGTCTTTTATAGGTCATGACATGACAAATAAGTGCAAAGTTAATAATTGTTTTTTTTTTTTTTAATAGATGAATGAAATTTGGAAAAATGGATCATTTTGATATATGATATTACCTCAAGGATCATTTTGCAACTTTTTTCACCGCCAATACCAGTTTAGGAAAAGGTCAAACTCTAGAGACTCGTAAAGCAACTTTTCCTTGATAAAAGTCACTTTTGAAATTTGTAGCAATTTTGTATGTGGATACATAATACATACATAATTAGCTACGTTGTGTGTTGATTGTGCATCATAGCAGTTCAAGTTGTGTACCCGTTTCCTCAACTTGAGTCTTGAATTACGGTCATGGTAACATGATGAATATTTCATTTGCATTGGACATCTATTTTTCATTTTTCTGTCCAGCATAATTTGAAGAGTTATTTTATTCTCAAGTTACCGTATAGAGTATATAATCTGTATGATCACTTAAATATTAATATTTGATTTATAAGATTCAAGTTTTAAAATTTATCTTCTAAATCAAATTATTTCATATAAGTATTTTACTACGTGTGCTCTACACGCCTGCATAAAAATAGAATTTTTCTAATTTTTGAATCTCATGTATTTTATATGATTTTTCCAATATCCTTAATCAAGATCAAAATCAATACATTTTTCAAGAGTGACTTTTAATGATCATTTTACTTCCCCATATCCAATATCTTTTGCTCAAGACCATTAATGATGATTTTTATTGGTCAAAAAATTGCAAGATCAAAAGTGACTTAAACTCTTTCTTTTAAACGTGTGGGTCTAACTCTCTTTCAATAAGTTCAAACACGTATATTTAATTAATGAAGGGAACGGTAAAGTAAATGTTAAAATTCATAACTCCTACATACTCTGATTCTTGTCTCAAACACTTAAATCCATGGGAAAAAAAAATAGATTTAACTATTTATATTAACCGATGTAGTTGAAACCATATATGAAATTATAATTTTATTGGGTTGATGGTTGTTAATTGGCTTTGGCGATCGAGGAAAGCAATGGTCTGGGTTCAATCCTGTTTTCTACTGATATGTGAAGGTTAAAACAACCTTCATCTTAACCAGTGATTAACTTTCTGCCTCTGCATGTATATTTCCACTGAATAAGGTCCTTTTAATTGCAAGCAATGTCCTGTCATAGTCCCATAGATCATGGAAAACCCATTTAAGAAAACGAGAAAGCGCAAAAGCAAGGTTGAATTGCTGATTCATTGAGGTTCTGGAATTTACTTGAGTGAAAAAAACGAGTGAAATCTTCAGATTCTGATATCTTTCTTTAAGCAATGCTCTTTCCAGAATGAGTAAGCTATGGAAATGGCTACGGATCATTAAAATTATTTTCCAGTAAGTGGAAGGAAACCCTATACGAACATTGAGATGGCTATGGCAAAAATACTAACAGAAGACAAGTAAACGGGGGCTTAACCTATAACACATTCTCCAGTAATCTGAACATTTGGAACGAAAGAAGGGAATAAAAGCCTGCAGCAAAAAGAGAGGAAGAAGAAAAGTGAGGGTTGCAGTTTTATGAGTGCATAAAAAAAACGGAAAATACTAAAAAAAAAGCCCTGTGGCCTGAAAGGCTGAAACCTCTCATTTTCCAGATTTCTAAAATTGAAAAAGGTCAGAGTGTAGTGGGGAGTACTGGGTTCTGAGGTAAAGGAACAGAAAAAGTAAAAGAGTTGAGTAGCAGTAAAAGCTTTAAACCGTACAAAATTCTCAGACAGGCATTGCTTCAGACACCAACTCTTACAGTCATATATAATAATGCCAATAATAATTATTTTGCTATTTTGTTTTTCACGATCTTTTATTGTTTCTCTACTTTAGTTTATGGGTTTCCGTAAAGATGTCAGAGACAAGAGCTGCCACAGTTGCAGCTTAGCTTCAGAACCAGAAGCAAGAGAGAGGTGCAGTCATTACAGGGGCAGAGAGAGAGGTGGGCATGCAGCGGCACTGTTATCAGAACCATTAGTTTTATTCATGTGCAGAAGATTCTGCAGACTAATGGTCCCTGAAATAAATAGGAAAATTCTTCTTAGTATTTTTTCACTTTACACGTTATATTTATTTTAATTTATTTTAATTTTTTATAATAAATATATAGTATATAGATGATAAATAAAATAATTCAATTAATTTAATAAAAATAAAATAAAATAAAAAATAATAAAAATAAAAAATAATATTTTAATATATAAAATATATTATATAAGATGATGTATACCATCCCTCAAATAAATATACCTACTCTATTCCAAGGGCTCTGGCAATAAGTATTGCCTACACAGAACTCTGATGCTTCTCATATTTCTCCCTGAACCTGTCCTTTCAGAGCCCCTCTGAACTCTGAAGAGGTTCTTGGTTTCATCTTTCATTGTTCCTTCTGAAAGTTATTTCTTCTTTCTTTCTTTCTTTCTTCCTCTCTTCCTTCCATGCTGAGTGGAAGAAACAGATTTGCCTTCACTGCATCTCAGTGGCAAGAGCTTGAACATCAAGCTCTAATCTTCAAGTACATGGCTTCAGGCATTCCTATCCCACCTGATCTCCTCTTCACCATCAAAAGAAGTTGCTTCGACTCTCCTCTCTCTTCGAAGTTGTTCTCGCACCAACCTCATCAACACAGTATGCCAACTAGAATCTTGTGTTTTGTGTGGGTGTGTTGTGTGTTCATGAATTTCTATTTGAGTTTTTGAATGAAAGCTCTTGCCTTTGGTGACTAAAGGGGATTTGAGGTGTTTGTGGATGCAGTCAGCTGGAATTACTTGCAGATGGGTTTGGGGAGGAAAATTGACCCAGAGCCAGGCAGATGCAGAAGAACAGATGGAAAAAAATGGAGGTGCTCAAAAGAGGCATTTCCAGATTCTAAGTACTGTGAGAGACACATGCACAGAGGGAAAAACCGTTCAAGAAAGCCTGTGGAAGTTATGAAAGCAATTACATCAACGGCAACAATCACAAATCTATCATCTCCAACAATCTCATCAATCACCAAAAACCACTCTGCACTAACCCCAACCTCTCATGATTCCCTTTCTTCACTTTCTTCCATGTCCTTAGGGACCCACCATCATCACCTTCACAATTCTTACTACGATGCCCACCTTCACCAACCCTTCCTTCATAATCCTACGTCTTCTTCGCTTCCTGGGATTGGCTTGTCACCTCCAAATAACAGCCTGTACGTCATGGAGCCTGCTTCTTACTCGCAGATCATCAATACGGATTACAGGTCTGTATTAAAGAGAAGTCTATAAAAGCTAAATCTGGTACTTTTTGACTACTTAATTCCTTCTATCTATATATGTACGTATTTGCTTATGATATTATCCTCTTTGATCTTGGGAAAAAGAAATAGGTACAATATTAACGGGCTGAAAGAGGAGGTGGATGAGCATGCTTTCTTCTCAGAGTCTTCTGGGTCCATGAGAAGCCTATCTGGCCCATCCATCGATGATTCTTGGCAACTCACACCTTTGACCATGAGCACATCTTCGAAGCAAAGAAGCAGCTCTGGTTTCAGTGATTCCGCAAAACAACCCGAGCAAGACCGGCACAGCTTTGCTCTGGACAGTGCTGTAAAAAAAGATCAGATGCGGATGCCTATCCAAGAAGAGAAAGAACAACCCCAAAAGACCATTCACCGCTTCTTCGATGAGTGGCCGCCTAAAGAGAGAGATTCATGGCTCGATTTGGATGACAAACCATTGAATAGCTCATCAACATCAACAACCAGACTATCAATTTCCATTCCAAATTCCTTCCATGACTTTCCCATCTTCAATTCCAGAACCCATAACGGAAACTGAAGAACCCATAACGGTTACTCCTTCCGTTTTATTTCGTATGCAGATGGTTGAGTTTGCAGCACTTTTGTTTCTCAATCAAAGGCCAGAAATGTACTGATCATTTGGTGGGAGTACTCGCAGAATTGTGTGAGGTCTAGCTAAGAACTGTATATTTTTTTTCCTTTTCCTTTTTTTTTTTTTTTCTTTAACGTTGTTTGCTACTTGGGACGTTGTCGGTGTGTGTTTCAATTGAAAGATCCAACGTGTGTTTTGCTTTGTTGCTTTTGTAACTCTCCAGCCAAATCTGTTTCATTGCTAAAGTATGTGTGTGTGTTGTTTTATATGTATCTTCTGGGGTTTGATTCGAATCAATGCTGTGTGTTGATTGGAATTATGAAGGAGGGGCCCAATGGCACCAACCTTTGTTGTAGTTCGTCGCGTTGTTTTCATTCTCCTCTTCCCTCGCATGAAGTGTTAGGATTTTAGGAAAGAGGAATGCTACGGTACAATCGTGAAGTTAATAAATGTGATATAGCCATTTTAAAAAGGATTATAGAGTTAATTATTAAAAAAATAATTTTTTTTTTAGTCTTAAATTTATATACCTTTTAAAAAATGATTAGATCTCGCCGCTTACATTCTCACGACTCAAGTATATTTTTTTTTATAAAAATATGATTTTATATAATATATTATATTTATTTTATAATAAAAATAATTATATAATTTGATGCTTATATTCTCACGACTCAAGTATATCTTTTTATTTATAAAAATATGATTTTATATAATATATTATATTTATTTTATAATAAAAATAATTATACAATTTGATATATAATGATAAATCACATCAATTTATAAAATTATTTTTATGAATTTTTTTTATTAAAACATTTCTTTTCATAAATACTTCTTATAGTCTTCAAACTATGGCAGTTTACTCATTCACTACCCCGTGCTAATCCAAATGATAATAATTAACATTAAAAACATTCTAATAAATACTATGCCCATTGTTGTTCAGCTAGCAGATTAATGTCATCTAAAATGTTCAGTTATTAATTGTGGCTGAGTGGATATATATATATATATATATATAGAGTAATGTTACTTTATGAAAGTGACATAGATGGTATAATCTACATACCGACTTGAGATAATTATTATTATTTTTAATTTGTAACTCAAAAATGATGTAAAAATCTTAGAATAACAATATTCTCCTAATTGGCTACAGCTGATTATCAGTCATTGCCCTTGATTGCCTACTAAAAATAGCTAAATAGTTAATATATATACACAAGCTAGCTTTGGCTCATATAATTTTGTTTTTATAACAAAAAATAAAATAAAATTATATCACTACAAGAAATCTGGGTTATGGCGGCGATTTCATAATCGCTGCTTTATTTTTCGTTGGCAAATGTATACTTTTAGCAGCGATTACGTAATCGCCGGTCATTTTAAAACGAATCCATGATTCTAATACAATCAGGCTATTGGCAACGAGGGTTAGTCGCTGCTATATCTGGATTTTTAATTCACCTCGTTGCCATTGTGTGGGGCGCAAAAAGACTGAATCATCGATCATCATCGAGTTTTTAATTCCCCGCCCCCTTCCCTCCTTCCCCCCCCCCCCCNGCCCGACGGAGACCCCCCAAATCAAACTGCGCCCGACGGAGAACCAAAACACAGTAACTACGTTGTTCGAATCTCAGCGTTTGCGCACGGCTTCCTCACCAAAACCCACCCAAAAACCAACCTACACGGCTGTCCTCCTCTACCGAAAACCACCACTAATCGCGAAGCATCCACCCATGTTGCGGAAAGAAAGGTGAAATGTGATTTTTTTTCTGTGTATTTCCCACTCCACCCGATTTCCATTCCCAAAATCACTCATTTTTACCTTTCCCAACCCGCTATTCGTGGGCTCAAGCGGTGACCCTTAAGCCATTTAAGGGTTTTCCAACTCGCCTCCTCCGACGGCTTCACGAATCAGTGGTCTCCGATTTTCTTCCCCTGGTACGTTGCTCTGTTTTTTGTTTCTCCTTGTATGAAAGTGTTCTAGTGAAGTGGAAATTAGTCCGACTTGACTGTAAAAGAAAATTTAGCATCATAGACCTTGGCTGCATACCTCATGAGTTATTATTTCTTTAGGCTGTACATACATCATCATTTAAAATGTCATTTTGTGGGAATTTGGTTTTCTTTTTAGTTTCTTTTTTTCCCAGTGTTCTGTTGTTTACTCTTACAGCCGATGATCATTTTAGTTTCTTTTTCTCCCAGTTAAACTAATGCTGGACATCCAGAAATTGGATAGTTCCAAGCATAATGAATTATAATGATGGATTTATGAGCAGTTTGGAGAGTATACAGTGGATTACCATGCTTTACTTTGTTGATTATTGCTTTGTTATTGTATAAATGTGCATTTCAAACTACTCACCGACCCCAAATAAATGATGTTCATCAAAACAGTTTTTTATGGTCTTGTGTTCTATAATTTTCTTCATGTTTTGGTTGTTGAAAAATTTCACTTTGTTCATCAATTGTCTATAATGCTTCCTCTTATTGTCTCCTTTCTGCTTGTAGTGAACTATGAAATTTACAGTGACCCATAAATTTTGTATTTGGTGTTCAAGGAAAATAGCATGTTTGTAAAAGTGCTTTTTGATGGGCAGGTGGCACCAAATGTGTCTTCTGTAACAATGGTAAGATGAAGCAAGAGATGGGTTTGGTTGATTGCAAGGTGTGCAAAGGTGCAGGTATTAATTTCTGATGTTCAGATACATCTGAAATAGATTAAATGATTGGGTTTTTTAAAATCAAATATTAGTTAATTTCCCCACTTGGGTTCTGTATAAGGTTGAATGGGTTACTTGAGTATGCTAATTAAGAATTTTGATGAAGTCTTTGTTATCAAGTGTCTCAAACCATTCAAGGATTTTATTGGAACATCGTTCTACATATTGGTATATAGCCTTCAGTTTTAAATGATCAAACCATGCATTCAGATGCAATGTGAAACTCCATGGAATGACCTATTTTCATTTGTCATTGGAGTAGAAAATCCTGCAGCTATTCTATTAGTTTTTAGTGACAAACAGGATGGTGCATTAACCTCAAAATTTTAAGCTCGCAATTGTTGCTTATTTGTTTCATCTCATTTAATATCAACTTCTCTTAGCCTTTCTTCTCACACTTAAGTTAATTTTCTCCCTGTAGGATTGATATTTTGCAAGAAATGTGGAGGTTCTGGATATTCTAAACGGCTTTGAGCTTGTTCAGAATTTTTTTTCCCCTCTCTCTGGCATTGTTCTGAGGTTTTTTTATTTGCTCTTCTCGATTTCCAATCTGTATGATTTGTGCTAGCTTCTCTCTTTCATCCAAATCCTTGATTTCATTATTCCTTTTATTTCTTACTTTTCTGACTTCCCTCCTGCCCCCTTTTGTCTATTGTCATTGCTCTTAACTTATTGGAAATTGGTGACGAAGTGAAGGAATGAAAAGTTGTAAATTCTGATGTAAAACTTTATTTTCGTTTTAGATCATTAAGTTTCTAGGACCAGCTTGTGGTGTCTTATGATTATTAATTTATTATTCTATAAGTAGAAGATGTTGAGTAGCTAATTTATTTTCCTCATTCTTTCTATAAATTTGTCCAGCCACAAGATTTAGAAAGTTATACATTCGTTAGTGCTTGTGAAAGGAAAGAAAAATCGTTGAGGAATAGAATCTATATCTTCTTGTGATCCTTCACATGCAATGGACACAAGGTAGAGAAGTAGAGGCTTTGTTTGATGCTATGATGAATGTCTGGACAGCTAACCTTGTGATGCAAGCATGCTGAAGCTTTAGGACTACTTTTAACTTTATGCTCGGATGGTCAGCTGTGGCAACCAAGAGAAAACAAGAACATAATCGGGTAAGCCGGCTTAAAATGAATTAATCCTAATTAAAACATGTAAATTTTATTTAAAATGGGACTGATGTGGCATGCCACATGGCACCCCCACTAGCCCCCTCTTGAACAGCCAAATGTAAGGCTGAGATTAGCAAAAGAAGCAAGTCCCTACGCTAGAATCATGACTAATCAATTAATCTGTGGCCTTTATACAGGGAAAGAGTGCAAAAAAATAGCTATGCAATAACAAAAGAAGAACTAAATATCATATATATATATTTGGTTTGAACCACCCCATGTGTGTGTATATATATGTATGTATGTATATATGCTTATATGTATGTATGAAATACCAATGAAGCCATCAAGTTCCATGGGCTGACCAAACAGGCCCTTAATGTTCTTGAATTGCATGTGTATTTTTAAGTGTCTATTTATTCTCATATGTTTTTGTGCTTGCCTCATTTTCACTCTATCCTTTCAGGTCGCAAATCTATCTGCCATAGCTATAGTCACTCTAAGAATTGATTCAAACTCCATAATAAGCAGACAAAGGACTCCAGTTTCTCCAATTGCACCATTAACATTCTTGTATGGTATGTTCTATATTAGTTTACAATTTGAAGATTAGATATCATCTGTTTGTGAAGTAAAACTTTAGTTTCTATATTCTTTGCTTAACTCTTCGAACATAAATACATTCAAGATTTAACATCTTTTTATGTTCTACGCAATCAGTAAAGCTTTACTGGTGGATTTCAATTTTTATGAGATTTGGTTATTACCTCCTGACATGGATATACATGTGACCTCCAGATTCTCTGAGGCCAGCTGTGAGATTGAGTACCTCATTTAATATGAGGACAAAAGAACCCTTTTATTTTATTTTATTTTCCTTCACTGATTTGTTTTTCCAACTTGAGACTCTCACAAGTTATTGTCATTTAAGAGTCTTAGTCCTTTATCCATTGAAAATTAGGTAATCCGAGTATGAATCAGAGTAAAAGGTTGGGAATATACATTTTCTTCCTTTCATTTTTCTTACAAATACACTTCTTTTGTAATTGACTTCTATTGTGCAAACAACAATATTTTAATGTCATTAGATTTACCTTTATTTTCATTGAAGTAGTTCGCAGCAGAGAGTTTGTTTATCCAAATTCAAATACTCGAGTGCTGTATTTAAACTAGAAAGGATCGTAGTTTCTAATTTTTCACTTTGTAACTTATTTAGATTGACTTCATATTTTATCTTTGATTGTTGCTTATCTTATGCACCTTTTCTTTTCTAGTTTAATGAACTTTAAGACTATATGCTTTGAAGAAGGATAGAAAATTTTGTAGAATGGAGGGTTAAAAAGCCAAGAAGACCTTTCTAAGAAAGTTTAGAAGGTCGGGTGTT
This sequence comes from Carya cathayensis, assembly GCA_011037825.1. Taxonomy (NCBI): domain Eukaryota; kingdom Viridiplantae; phylum Streptophyta; class Magnoliopsida; order Fagales; family Juglandaceae; genus Carya; species Carya cathayensis. The sequence continues at coordinate 174,099 of QGSO01000802.1, read as the reverse complement.
TATCTAAGCTTGGTGGTTGTTCAGATATCAAGACATGGATTTTTAATATATTGTTCCTGATTCCATGAATTTTTAATGCCATCTGAGTTCAAGTGATTAGATTGTGGATTTTCGTGAGTATAGATCTTAAGCAAGTCATAATTTTCTGTAACTAAAAGCTGCATCGCACAAAAATAGGAATATGAAGTTTTTTTATAGTAAATTCTTTATGAAGACTTACTGTATTTCATGCTTAATTATAGTAAATTTTTTATAGTAAAAGCTGCACAGATTTGTTACAGCTTGCTGTGGAGTATGAGAACAATGCCTTGATTGTTCTCATACTCCTGTCTTAAGACAGGAGTAGGTCTTTGATGCGATGAAATAAACTCCCAAAATCTGTGATACTTGTGATTTGGAAGTTGTCACTAGTGTAACTTTTAATACAGGAAAAAGGAAAAAATAACCATTTTTGATCTTATGCATGCTTAAACAATTTGTTTACTTCTGTATTTGGTTTACCTTGTTTTTTCTCATTATGCTGAAACTATTATTGGTGGCAGGAGATTTAAAGATAAGAAAGAAGTGGTGGAGCCAGAAGCGGATCCAGAAAGGGATCAAAGGACTGTTTTTGCATACCAGGTAGACACCTGCTACTATAAATACACAAATATGATCAGACTATAAATAGACAAGTGTGATCAGGCATTTTCTTAAATATGTTGAGTTTGTTTTCTCTGCTGATATGAATCTGGTGATGGCAGATGCCTCTCAAGGCAACTGAGAGGGATGTATACGAGTTCTTTTCAAAAGCGGGCAAGGTTGGTGGATTTTTATATCTTAATACCTAGTAGATCATTAGAATTGTTGGATTTCTTTCTATAATAAACTGTATTGTCCTTTTTTGATGTCTTAATGCATTTCATATTTTCATTTCTTCTTACATATGTGAGAATAACTACGTTATTGTTACATAACTGCTTCAAACATTACAAGTGCATGCTATTGAGATACATTTGGTTGCTGTTGCAGTAAAGGCTTTCTTGCCTTCAGTTACGACTAGTATATTGACTTACTTATCTGTGGGGTGAGTGAAAACATGCATATGAGTTATGCGATGAGCTTGTGAACATCCAGATATTGGTGTTTTTATGTGGAATGTGGTTGTCTAGTTTTTTCCCCCTATTTGTCATCCTTGCACATTTATATTGTGTTCCTGTTTTGGGCTTTTTGGCTCTTTTTCTATTTTAAGGGCTTCCTCATTTTCAGGTGAGGGATGTCCGGCTGATCATGGACAGGAATTCAAGACGATCTAAGGGAGTTGGGTATGCTCCTTTTTGTTGGAAAATGTTTTTTTTAATGCATGTATGTGAAATAATTATTAGGATATCAGCTTACAAGAATCAAGTTTAACTGTATTCTTAAATGGACTAGCATTGCGATAATGATGAGGGATGATGGGAATACCTTGCACTCATGTTTAATCAATTCATGCTGCGTACTCAAGGTAGATGACATAAACCTGTTTTTTTTTTTAATAACTTCTTTGGGTCCTTTCGTAATTATCATATAGTCAATGCAAAATAAAAAGGTTATTGTTTCAACATAAGACAAGCACATGAATAACCTTTGGTAATTACCATGTAAAATTCATAGATCATCTTAGTACTTTGAAAATTCAAATTTACCCTATGGTGGCGGTCTGTAACTTTGGTAGCTTGACATAGATATCTCAACCAATACTTTAGCTATTTCTCTCTGCTCGTCTTAAAACTCTCTAAGGAAAGTAGCTTGTGAAACACAAAGATGTAAATGTTGCTTAATTACTCAGTTAGGGTCATGGAATTTATAATTTGAACTCTATTGTTCTCAATAAAGCCTTCCTTAGAGAGCTTAAAAGTTTATTTTTTAGAACTCTTTGTACATGGGCCATAGCTGTAGATTTTAGTCTGGCATGGCCTTTCAAGATTTTCTTGCCTCCAGTGTACCTACCTAGGTGGGGCAGTAGAGTTGTATTTCAGGCTTTGCCATTATTTGATTAATAAAATTGTTTATTTATAAAAAAAAAAAAAAATAAAGCCTTCCAGTTTGAATAACTTTGGTTGGAGACTTAGTATTTGTTGTCATTAGTTGTGCCCTCTAGGCTCTAGCATATTTGGCTAATTCAATCAGAAATGGTCATGTTTTTGCTCTCTTCGTGACTGTGCAGTGTTGACATTAATTGACTCCTTTGAGTGGTTATTTTGGAAGCCTTTGTGGCATATAGCCAAACATTTAGATGGTTGCACAAATCATGTCTATAATTGGTGCCACTTCTAGGTTTGCACAACATTTTTTCATTTGTTACATTATCTTCATGTGCTGCTATTTGCACTTCACATTCCTCTCTAGATCATAATTTGAGACAATTGTTGAATTGAATGCCATTTCTCGTTTAAGAGTTTGTTTTGGGCTTATGTGGTTTACAAAAAGTGCAGCAAGTCATCATAGGTTTGGATACTATGGAAATTCTAAGTGAGATGGAGTTAGAAGGACCATCAGAAATTGATTTTGGAATCGAGGAAATTGAAGATGAAGATAGCGATGTTGAAGATGACGACAATGAAGAGGATGCTGAGGAGGAAGATACTGATGAAGATGATGATTATGATACGGTCTGATTTGTATTCTTTTTGCTTGAATTTAATTGATCAAGTCATAATTAGCTATGCACTGACTGTAAATTATAGCTGTCAAACATCTTCCATTATGTATAAGATTCTTGTTTGTAGGACTGGGTTACCGTTCTTGAAGATGAAGATGGTGAGGATGATTCTGATGACACACTTGCAGATTGGGCAAAGTTGGAGACGATGCGTTCCTCTCATCCAATGCATTTTGCCAAAAAGCTTGCTGAGGTGACAATTTACTTTAAACGTTTAGTTATGTGATCAAGTAGTTTGCAAGTAATTTCGGAAAATGGCCTGAAATTAAATTGTTTTCCATCATAGCATAGTCACAGGCATAATTGCTACATGAGGTTATGCCCAATTGTAGTCCCATTTTAAAATGACTCATGGAACAATGTGAACTTTTTCCATTTTTATCTTATTTTTCGTTGCTTAGGTTGCTTCAGATGCTCCTATCGACTGGATGGACTAGCCTTCTGCTAGTCTTGCCATCCAAGGCCTTCTAAGACTTGCCTTTATTGAGGAACAATCTATCATCCAAAAGAATCTATCTGATAATCAGTCCAGTAATGCTGACATAAATCAGGTTTGAAAAAAATCTAGGCGACAAAATAGAAGATCTTGGCATGATTAATGGTCATAGACGTGAATCAGGATCATCTGAGGATAGTTCAGTCTAGGCAGATGAAACAGAGAAGGATGAAATTTCTGTGAATGGGACTTCATTTTACAGGCTGGAGATGATTAGGATTCAATTGTTCTCCTCATATGGACATCCGGTATGTTTGATGGCTTTTAGTTTTCTTTTTTCTTTTTTAACATTGTAGTTGCTGGTCCATTTCTGTACGAACTGAAAATGATATACTTGGCATGCATTGAAGAACACAAATTGTTTGATCTTAGTTACTTTTTTATCACAGGCTGACCCCGAAATACTAATTTGCTAATGTAACATGAATTCATTATGATGTGAAAAATCATATGTAGGTTGAACCTCTTTCTGCTTGTTATACAGACTTTTAGTTGCTATAATATAATTGTTTTGTTTTACTCATCCATAGACTGTTGTTGAAGTAGAAGACTTTGTGAACGCTCAACCTGATGCCATTGCACACTCAGCAGCCAAAATTATATCTCGTGTGAAAGCTGGTGGAGATAAGACTGCACAGGCGCTCAAATCTCTTTGTTGGAGATGTAAGGGCATTCAAGTGGAGGTAACTTGTAAAAACTTGTGAATTTAGTTCCTGGATCAATTTGTTATGTGGCCAAACAATCTGTACAAGTACTTGTATGTCCTCCATACTTGACACTTGATCACATTCTCTGCTAACTAGTAAAGTTTTTAACCGTTTTGTGTTGGCATCTTAAATGCTGGTTTGGTATGAAATGGAAGAAGAAATTTTCTAATAGAAGTAGAAGAATGTATGAATTATACATTTAGTTCACACCGTTGCATGTATGTATTGAGGGAAACAATAATACCATTTGTGAAAAGTCCATTCTGCAGCTCCTTTCATGTGTATTCTATGCTGCCATCTTATGTGATATGTTGAGTTTTTCTTTAGTTCTCTTTAGTCATCATAGCCCTTTATGTTCTCTTAATCACAAAAGTTGTGTACATTTGACTATAAAGTTGTTTAGCTGTTTATAGTAAATTTTTGTGCATTTTATGATAAGGATGTTGTATGTTTTAGGCTATGACAGCCATATATGTTCAACTGGCTTAATATTTTTTTTTATTTTTTAAAACACTATTTGCGGCGATTAAAAGTCGCCGCAAAAAGCCTTTTTTTGCGAGTAAAGGTCTGAACAGAAAAATTTCGCTGGCATATTAGTTCCCAACGCTTTTTTAATCGCTGGGAAAAAAATTTACAAAGGAAAACTATATCCCAGCGATTTCAAAATCGCTGCAATATGATATCCCAAAAAGGAAAAATCATATCCCAGCGTCAAAAATCTCGCTGGCATATTATATTCCAGCGATTTTGAAATCGCTGGGAAATAAATCTAAAAAGGAAAAATGATATCCCAACGTCAAAAATCTCGCTGGCATATTATATTCCAGCGATTTTATAATCGCTGGGAAAGAAATATAAAAAGAAAATATTTTTCCAACGTTAAATAAATCGCTGCCATATTAGATACCAGCGATTTTGCAATCGCTGGGAAATAAATTTTTAACAGGAAATATATTTCCCAGCAATTATAAAATCGCTGGAATATAAAATACCAGCGTCTCATTTGTCGCTGCCAAATGAGATTGGGTTTTTGAATTTATTTCCTAGCGATTTAGAAATCGCTGCCATAGGGTCTATTTTTACCGGCGATTTTTATTTTCCGCCGTAGTATATAGGAACTGGCTGAATAGTACCGGCGACTTAGAAATCGCCGGGATAGTTGTATGGCGGTGCTTTTTATGCTTTTCCCAGCGATTTATCATCACCGGGAAAAATGCAATCTGTTGTAATGTATACTTCAAAATATAAAAGACAATCATCTTCTAGTGTGATAGATGTAGTTAGGATATTTGAAAGAACCCACACATTATTTAAAGGAAAAAAGAGTATTTGCATAATATGGCGTGTTCACATGATCTTTCATATATATTAATTATTTTTCGTTTACGGATCTGATCTATTTCTTTATTTAAATATATAAATAAATTATATGATATAATATAAATAATATATTAATAGTAAAAATTTATATATGATTAATTACAATTACAAGGTTAGTAAAATAGTTTTCATTAGATCATAAATATAGTTCAATAATTAATTTGAATGACATCTTGAGTTAGTTTATGAAATTGCACGTACGTACGTGTAAGAAAAAACTGAAGAGTAAAATATATTATATATATATGAATAATAAATCAATTAAGCAGATTGAAATAATTAAGATATAAAATAAATAATAAAAACTTACATCTTTTCACTAGTTTATACTTTTTAAGCAAGTTGTACTTTCACATGATATCCGAATAGATGTCTTGAATTCGAATCTTAACTCTATACTCTATCTTATTCAATTAAATATTTCATGTGTTGAATAATTCATTGGAAGAGAATCTAACTCGCATGTTAGGAAGAATGTTAAGATATAAAATAAATAATAAAAATATATATTTTTCATCGGTTTAAATTTTTGAAACAAGTGTTAATGCTGTCACACCATGAACTCATTGGAAAAAAAAACAAAAATAGATGGAGGCCAAATCCAAAGTAATATTTGCAGAAGAAAAAATAACACAATCACAAACAACTTGACTCAACTACATGCCGAAAGCTGATGCAGGAATGGGGCTGTTTTGCATCTGTCCAAAAAGGATTGGAAAGAAGTTCTGACAAAATTAAGAGCCACAGACTGACTTAAAAGAAATTAAAAAAGAAAAAAGAAATATAGAAAAAGGACTATAACTTCAGAACCAACCCTTTGGGACAGCACTAAAGTGGATGTACCCTTCCAATCCTCCGCATTCATTGAATTGAAACCCATCTGACTCTGTCTGCACTCTGTCAGTCTCCACCCAATTTAATCCAGACTTGTAAACTATACTATTATTCTGTATCAATTTTATGTGAATTTTTAATTACTATTATTTTCTTAATCCAAAAATCCTCTCCTCATACATAAAGGGTCACCTAACCTGCTGTCCAAAGAGGAACTCCTCTTAAACGATGCCGTTTTAGCATCTTATGCTCAAGACAGCTTTGTTTTTCTAATCAAGAGAACGTCTAGTAGGCATACAAATTGTTTTCTCTAATAATTACCTTGATTTCCACGACCAATTAAGTGAAAGAAATAAAGAAATATGAGATTCATGTAAAAAAATTATTTTTTTAGTAATAGACTCAAATTTTTTCAAATAGAGTACACAGAGATTATACACTCTAAAACTCTAGCGCATTTTAAAGAATTTGAAAAGAGATGAAAAAAGAAATGGTGCTACCTAGAAGAGGCGGCAACACCCCCGGCGTGGGCGGGGAGGCTAAATTGCATGGAGAGTGTAAATTGAAATAAATTGATAGTACTGTGGGATACCAAGTTGTTGGTTTTAGTTGTTTGGGATACAATTTGAAAAAATGAGTATTAGTTTGGAGGTGCAAAATGAAATTCTCACATGATTTCACTTTCTTACTGTAATATATATAATTGTGGAATTAGTGGATGGCGTACGTGGCAGACAAGAGCATGCACGACTCTCTGCTTCCCAAACTATATATATATATATATATATATTACTAGCTAGCCATGCATCCGATCGAGTTAATATTTCATTTTGTTATAGTTTTTAGGGTTAATTAATTACAAAATTAGTATTTGAATTTTCACTTTTTTATAATTTCATGTCTCAATTTTCAATTTTTACAAAATTGATACTTGAATATTAAAACATTCACAATTAGGTACGTCCATCAATCGTCTTATAACAAGAGATCACGTACGTGTCAATATATGATTAGCTGGCACATGGTATCAATATATTGCATGAATCAATCAAAGCTAACACGTCGATCGCAAACTAATACGTACGTACCATGTGGCAAAAGAAGTACTCTCGTTAGTTCTTTAATCCACTTGTAAATTACTGATTGTGGACTTGTTTAAATGAGCTGATTACTGTAATTATAAATTAAATATAAACTAAGTTGATCAGCCCGGCCAAGAGGGGACTAATACTTATTATTTAAATTCAAATAAAACTTGGTAAAAAATAATAGTTTACATCGGGAAGTGATGATAGGTTTTTCCTTTTTTGTATACGTACCGTCTTTTAATTTTGGCAAGTACAATAAATTCTTTCACATATCCATGCATATAAATACAAGCTAGGATGAGATACTAAAATAGTTGCCAATCTGATCAAGATGATTGAGTAACAGTGAGGCAAAGATTGGACAACATACTGATCATGTCCCCAACGGGGTCCTCTCTCTTTCTCTCTAAAAGGTGAGGTGTTCTCTTTGCGCATGCAAAGTTGAGTCTTTTAGACCGTTGTTCTGAAGAGGGATGTTTGGGTACAAGTTGACAAAACTCTGGGAAGACTTCACTCTCACTAGGGAAGAGAAACGGGAAATCATTATACTAGCAGAAGCCCTTCACGAGTCACAAACCAAGGGAAGACTATGTTTGCTAGTTCTGGTTGTTGCTGAAAAGAATAAACAAGGAATCTTTTCGGACAACTATGACAAAGTCTGGAAGCCAGAGGGTGGATCAAACTCAAAGAAGTTGGAGAGAACTATTTTTTTCTGGAATTCAAAAACGATTCTGGTAAGAAGAGGGTGAAAATAGAGAGACCTTGGTCCTTTAACAAATATCTAGTGTGTCTCCAAGAGCTTGAGGGCAGCACCCTCCTAAGGACATTGCATTCTATACAGAATTCTTTTGGGTTTATTTTAATAATGTGCCTTTGGCAAGGATGACAAAGGAAATGGGTAAACAACTTTGCTATGTGATGGGCAGGGTGGAAATGCGTGATTTCCTTTCAAATATGAGCAGTTACCAAACATTTTCTTTCAATGCGGAGTCATCCAACATCAGCATGAGGGTTGTTCAAAGATCACTCATGGTACTTGTTAGGGGGAATTTTTGTTAGGGGCCTAAAGCTCATGCGAACAGCCCAAGCCCATCACCTTCCCTGAGCCCCATGAGTCAGGCTGTCACCGGTCTAACCCGCGAGGGAACCCCCCAGCAGCTAGGGGAGAACCCCTAACCCGTGCGGGTCAGAGGCAACCACCCTTGGTGAAATGAGACGTTGCAGGAACGGTACAGGAAATCTCAATCGGAAGAAAGGCAAAGAAACATGCCAAGAAGAACGGACAGAACTGAACAGTAACACCAGAAGACCACGCCGCATTAAATGACTGATACTAGAAAACTATGCCGCATTAGATGACTGACACCAGAAGACTATGCCACATTAAAGACAGCATGGCAGTAAAGTCTCCGAGAAAGCTTCCCTCTTCCCCAGAATGCAGGGTATGACTTCCTGACTAGAGGAGTCGAGTATAAAGAGGCGCCTAGAATTATGAGATAGGGGGATCAATTCTTGAGAACAAATTGTTATTAGACTTCTACATTTTTCTTTGAGCATTTCTGAGAGAAAACTGTTGACTTAGGCATCGAAGGCCTCCGGGCTACCGAGAGCCACCACTTTCCCCGTTGCAGGATACCGATCGAGTGAAGGCCTGGACCCGATGAGTAGCCTGGTCCAAAGGCTTACGAAATACGACATTAACAGATGGCGCCGTATGTGAGATTCGACAAATTTTTAAGTCGAGTGTGTCCTTTGTATGCCTACAATTACCTGTTCTCAATCCTTGCGGGATCAAGGCGAAGGGATGACGAACAGTATGGAAGCAAGGTTGGCTGCTATGGAGCAACTCGTTAAAAGGCTAACTAATGAGGTGGATGTCCTTCGAGAAGAAAATCAAGACCTCAAGGATGACTCCTGCTAGTCCTACGTAACCTCCTACCGCTCAAAGTACCTTAGAACTGAACCCGCTCTTGTGATCTCCTTTGGAGAAGCCGATGAGGAAGAGGTGCTCTATTCGCATGATGACGCACTGGTAGTCACCATGTAAATCACCAATTTCACAACTAGGAGAATCCTCATCGACAACGGCAGTTTCGGGAACATTTTGTTTTGGGAGGCATTCACTCTCATGGGGATAGATGCAACTCAACTCCAGCAGGCCCCAACACGCCTCTCAAAGGTTTCTCTAGAGAAACAATCCAACAGGCAGGGACAATCGCCCTGTCATTCTTGGTGGGCAACCCGCCCTGCATCGCCTCGGTCATGGTCGACTTCTTGATAGTGAAGGCTCCATCCTCCTACAACTCCATCATTGGCCGTTCGATGCTCAACAAGCTAAGGGCCATCACCTTCACTTACCACCTGAAGGTTAAGTTCCCAACGGCCCAGGGAATTGGGGAGATTCGAGGAGAGCATGCCTCAGCACAGAAGTGCTACATGCAGAAGCTAAAGTCAACCATGGGAAGAGCAACGCCCAACATGAGCATGCGCCACTCATGAAGTCACGACAAGCTCTCGCTAGAATGTGAGCTATCCCGACTAGGAGGGCGGAGAAGGGGCGCATGCTTAGAAGAAATGACAGTTGAGGCCCTTCCCATGTCTTTTTCCTTGATTTTCTTTCTATAAATAAGAATTACTAATTAATATAATATTAAATTTTAAAATCTTATATCACTATAGTTTATTGTATTAATAGTTATACTAATATTATATATTGCATATTAATAGTTATACTATACTATATTACTATATATTATAATATACTACAATATATTATCACTATAGTATTATATACTATAATATACTATATAATATAGTATATTAAAATCGGAAAATCATTCCTAACGAGACCCGAAACCGGCAAAACCGGAGTATCGGTTTAGGATGGTAACCGATGTATAATCGGTTTTGAAAAATGTAAAACCGGTGCATACCGGTTTGGTCCTAAATTTTGTCTAAAACCAGATCAGACCGAATTAGTTACACCCCTAAGTATTGGTCAGCATGTCCATATATAGGTTAAGTTAGTTGAGTGTGGAGAAATAATCTCATTATTCGAATGGTTAAACAAAGTGGCAGTTTCATGTAATATAGGTCTAATAAAATGGTCATCTACAAGTCTTACAACTCTTATACAACTCCATATTAAATGAAAGGTAGTTCTGTGAAAACTGAAATTCATCTTTAAGGAAGTGGTATACTTAAACATCTCTGTTTTTATTTTATGACAAATACTTACATTAAATGAATGAAACAAACATACAATGATATCCCAATTGCAAACAAGACTACCATAATTTGCTGCTTCTCAGAATCAGGATATATAAGAACCACACCAAATTCTAATGTCAACCAAGTTTTTACAAGATCTTGCAAGAGTGTGAGCAACCTCATTTGCATGACGACCATATACGACAGAAATCCACTTCCAGAAAACCCTTGTTCATGTTCTTAATATCAGGCATAAGAGCTTCTTGGGATGACATTCAATTCTGGATCTTTCAAATAGTTGATAACTATCTGGGAGTCATTTTCAACTATCATTCTTGAAATGTCCATATGAAAGGTAAGACGGAGTTCCCTTAAAATTGCCAGAGCGTCCACTGCCTTCACTGCTAGTACCCCCCATTTTCTGATTTACAAGCAGCTGGCCATTAAAACATTGCCATCCTGATCTCTCATTACTGCCCCAATTCTAGGCTCATTCTGTTCCTGAAAACTTGCCCCATTCAGATTCAGTTTAACATAGCCTTGAGGAGGTCTATGCCAGAGCAGAACAACGTCACCATTTAGACCACTTTTCTTTAAATCTGCTGTCGTCCTCAAGCAGATTTAGTGCCCCTTGAACAGCAATCATTGGTTCCATTATCGTATTCTGATGAATGGCCACATATCTTCTATACCATACACCCCATGCCACTGTAATCAACTTAACTTTGCAAGATCAAAACGTGAACGACTTTCATTTAGACTAACAATAGAACTACCAAAAGTCTGACGACTATCTCCAGCAAACATTATAGTGTGAAACAGTTTCTGCCACAGCCTCGATCTGAGGACATGCACATAAAGCATGGAAATTGTTTTCAATAATTCAGTTGTTGGAAGAATATCATTACATGCCCGCCATGCAAACTTCTTTATTTTATTAGGAACTTGTAACCGGCGGCCATAAACTTTGCCATAATAGTTTCTTCCATCTTTGACGCATATGAACCGAACGGATCTAGACTTCAACCAAAACCCGACGTCACTTAAATTGATTTTTCTAAAACCAAAACCCATCGGATGATAATCCATGCCCTTTGACGGAGCCGTGCACGAGTTCAAGGTGTCATACATGGGTAGTTTGTTGCATGCATGGCTGCTTCTGTTCCATCTTCGATTGGCTCTTGAGCAGGTTGGAATTTTGGTACTGGCGTGTAGTAAGTAGCTCTCTCATCACAAGGGAATGGATATTTCATCAGGTTATTTTACGGACTACTACAATTTTCATTTTTTACTACTCATTGACAAGTAGTCCAGAGGCAATCGAGAAACTTAATCCAAATGGACATGGTTTACACGTATGCATTGACGTGTCTTGACAGCACATAAAATTAAATGCCACATGTTTTTATTGGTCCTCGTGTAAAAAATATAGCATCTCCCCTTAGTTTTATCTTGGAAGTAGGTAAAACCGTAAAAATTATGAGTTAAGGTCGAGGGACTAATTCAGTAATTTAACCCAAGACGTATTCACACTTTAATTCAAATAGAGGGGTGAGGGGAAACTATTTTTTTCTATGCCCGTAGATCAAACTTCTGTCTGCAAAGGCTGAGCATTCCCAAAGCCATTCCTTTAAGATGTGATGGGAGTGGAAAATACCACCGCATTCCATGCCAGGAAAATTTATACTCATTATAATTTAAAAAATTACACATAATTAACAGTCCAACGTACCAAAAAATAAAAGATACAAACTCCAGGCTGGCCAATCTTGCATGGAAGCACTATTCCTTCTGGAAGAAAGAGAGAACAAGATCTGTATGTACAGAGAAGAGTTGTGTGTCCACAAAAAGCTGCTCCATCGGTGAGAAAAAGTGCGTGAGAAACATGTGAATATGGTTTCTAAGCACTCACAACAATATAGAGCATTCAGAGCAAGGATTGGAACAAGTTGAAACAAGTAAAAAAATCATATGCAGAGTAAGGCTAGATTGGAACAAGTGGTTCTGCAGTTCGTTCTGAGATGATTAATTTGGCTAAAAATGACAAGTTCCTTCAATCTAACCTTTAAAACTGATATGAACATGAATAAGATAAAATAATATTATGCATCTTAACCAATCCTGGGGCCCTAGGTGGAAAAAGTTTGGCTCTATGTCTTTTAAGAGCTTTTTTCTTTTTTAAAAAAAAAACAGAAGTAGCTCACGCACCCTACCGGACTCAAACCCAAGACCTCACTTGCCACCCCATTGTTTTAGGGGTGGAAGTGCTACTTGTCTGAAAGGCCATTGGCTCCTTCTAAGACGTCAGCCTTTTTTATTCCCCTTTTGGCATTCTCATGCAGTGAGAGTGAAAATAAATGATGATCCTCAAATAGAGAAATAGAAAACAAAAGTCCCATACTTAACATGTTAGCAAGTTAATTCCTCAAATAATGTAGTGTGCAATAAGATAGGCTTACACAAACTAGTGAAAATTATGTTGGATGATAAGGAAACACACCTTCATAAATGGACGATCTCGACTAGGGAATGAATCGATGAAACTCTCCTTCAAAAGCAATGATACCTGTGCAGTATAAGGAATTTGTGTCAGATCTCCAGCAATCTGTTTTACAGTTTGCTGGAGTTGGTGTTATCAAACAATTGTCTTGTGGCACAAAGTGATCTCCATTCAATATTTATACCAAAAAGATACTAATTTTCACTTGATATCATCCGTATGGATGAGGTCAAAATTGAAAATGATGCCTTTATCATTAGCTTGGGCTATGGTGTTTGCTTTATTTATTTATTTCCACAAGTTTTGGTTATACTTTATTGGTGGTAGATCAAACTCCACTTTGTCTGCTCAATGTACCTAATAAAATCATGCACTATATTGCCTTATTTTCCAACTTTGTCCTAAACTTGTCAGGCAAAAAGATGTAGCAAATGCACACACATTCTCTCATTTTCACCCAACGCTAACACAACTGCAAGGTTCCTGAAAAAGTAGACAATGAAATTTTGCCAAAACTTCCTTCGCGAGGCTTTCAAACGCATCCAAGTAATGGTGTCCAATTGAAAGATAGCATGGTCTCACTTCAATAACAGGTTATATGTGACAGGAGCTAAGGCACTGGTCATGACATTCTGATCCCTCAGCTAAGTTTTACATCATACTCCGGCATTAATTTCTAAATCTTATCCCATGCATCTTAAATCTACAACTGAAATATCTTAATAGGTGATGACACTTATTTCATTGCGCAAATAATTTCTTCGAATAATTTAAGTACCATAACAGACACAAAAGAAGAATAGATATCGAATAATTTGAGAGGAGTTTAAATACTACATTCATTGCTCTCATTCCTAAAAAGGCGGATGCTGTGGAAATGAGGGATTTTTGTCCTATTAGTTTAGTAAATGGGGTGTATAAGATCATTTCCAAGGTGTTAGCTAATCATATAAGTGTGGTTATGGACAAGATCATAACGAAGTCTCAAAACGCATTTGTGAGGGGAAGATTTTGTCAAAAACATTAATTTTAAAGTGGGGAATGGGACAGAGATTTATTTTTGGCGTGATACTTGGTGTGAGGATTCAGCTCTTAAATATGTTTGTCCTAATCTTTTTAGAATTTCTAGAGATAAAGGGGCTGCAGTGGCTGATTAATATCATTTTTCTAATAATATGTTTCATTAGACTGTGGAATTCAACAGAGATATGCAAGATTGGGAAGTAAGTGAAATTTCTTATTACCTATCAAAAAAAAAAAAAAAATGTGAAATTTCTGATTTCTTTGGAAGATTATATGATATGAAGTTTGATCAACAGGGAGGGTTGTCTGATGTGGGTGCCTGCAGAAAATTCCAGATTTTCTGTGAGTTCTTTTACAAGGTGTTAACCAGTCATGTCGTTAAAGATTATCCCTGGAAATGTATTTGGCAAGCTAAGGTGCCTAGTAAGGTTGCATTTTCTGTTGGCTGGCGTCTCTTGGGAAAATATTAACCACGGATAATTTAAAGAATAGAGGTTTATTGGTAGTTGATTGGTGTAATATGTGTAAGAAGGATGATGAATTTGTTGACCATCTTTTCCTTCATTGTGAGGTGGTGACGATGTTGTGGAATGAGATTTTTGCTTGAGTGGGCATTGCTTGGGTGCCTATGCATGTGGTAGACTTCTTTGCTTTCTGGCAGGGTATTGGGAGGAAAAGAAGCAGTGCAGTAGTGTGGAGGATGATCCCCTTGTGCTTGATTTGGTGCCTAAGGTTGGAGAGGAACAGGAGGTGCTTTGAAGACAGTGAATGTTCTTTGGGGGAACTTAGGGGGTTTTTCCTTAGTACTTTAAGTTTTTGGGTGAAGAATCTTGTTCAAAATGGGAATATTTGTAATGTGTTGTTTTAGTTGTGTTCTGTTCTAGCTTGTATTTAGGTGTACTCAATTGTATACATCCTGTGTACTTGGGCTATGCCAATTTACTTGCAATAAAATTCTCTTATTAATTATATAAAGAAAAAAAAGAAGAAAGAAAGAAAGATATCTAACAGATGCCACAGACTATTACAAAGGACTCAAACCAAGATTGCGTAACATCCCAATTTAAATCAAGATCGACAAACATCCCACTTGGGACAAAATACAAACCTTATCATCATTGGACTGTACATTTGTAATTGTGTGCGAACGGAGCTTCGAGCAAAGGGAGTCCAAGTAAGACCTAAGCACAGCTAGGAAACCCTTGGCTGCTTCGACCTGCATTCAAAGAAAGAAACAAAAGTTAACATAGCACCATAATTATATTTGCAACATCACTTCAAGGTATGAATCTCATCTTAAAGCATAAAGAACACGACAGATTGGGCATCATCTATATTTGATAAGAGAAATATTGTAATCGACGTGTTAAGTATTTGTCTAGGCTTATAATAGTTCCAACCAAACGACGATGATCAAATGAAGACGAGCCCAATTTAAAAAAACAAGGCAGTGAAACGAAAGTTCAATACTAAAAATTAGGGATTATTTCCTAATATAATCAATCAATAGCAATGGAGTGATCAGACCACTGAACTGGCATTCTGTGATCATTCGTAACAGGTCAAACCAGTCAAGGGTACTGCAGTGCAGTTCTGCAAACATAGGATGCTGATATCTATCTTGTCCGGTTGTAATCACCATGTTGTGGCCAATGGCAAAAGAAGGGGAAAAAAAAAGAAAAAAGCAAGCACAATCTCACCAATCTCATGTAGTATTAATGGAAAAGCCACAGTGGTTGCAACAACAAAGCATACTCCTATCAACTTTATAGATACAGCAATATTAATCAACTAGACTCCCAGTGTCATCAGTTTCTCAAAGAAATAATCGCAAACAAAAGCTGCTACTCATGCAATCTCTCTTAAGATCTTTACTATAACGTCAAACAATCAAAACAATATAGATCCCCATACCACGTTTTGACATAATGTCTTTTCTAATATAAACAGAGGAAGCCTATCTAGAATCTTATGAACAAGGGCTTCCTGCTAGCCTGTATCCATCAATAACAATAACAGCTGGCAAGAATTGAGAAAAAGAAAATTTGACCCAGGGGGAGGATGTGAGGGAAGGAACAGTGAGGATAAAACAGATCAGGCAATAGCATACCTGCACGTCTGTGCATTCATAGACTGGCCGTTTTCTCCCCAAATAACTTTCTCCAACAAGCTTTGCATGATAAGGACTTAAGGAGGAAAGTAACTCCTTTTGTTTTGGCAGTTGAGGTATTGATGATGACTTCACCTAATGCATGTGCAATATGGATTAGATAACTTGGCTATGAAGTTTAAGCTAAACAATGGTCCAACTAGATATTGCTTTATAATGGAACTAAACAAGGCAAAGTAGTTATGTAAAGTAGGTAGCAGGAGTAAAACATCAAATGTGATAAACATTTTTATATAACTATTTGGCATCAAATGTGATAAACATTTTTATAAAACATTCATTTTTATATACTTGTTGAAACCGTAGTATTTGAAAAGTGATAAACAAATATATGATGCAAAAGAAAAGCATGCACCCAAGTGCCTTTTCCCCTGCATCAGCCTCCATGAGTCCTCACCCATCAAAACTATTTGGCATCATTTCTGAACTTAAGCCATAATTAGATCTCCTCCATGCCATAGATACCAAGAACCCAATAAACATAAACATATTCCAGGATTCATGGGCCTTGGCCCCTCAAGGGTCCAAGACCTGAAACAAGGATGCTATCCAACTCTTAACCAATGCCGATAACGCATTAGAACAAAATCTAATGGATGTAAAACTTTGATATGGCGCATCACTTTTCTTTCTTAAATAATAATAAAAAAAAGGTTAGCAATGATTACTGAAACAGCTACAATCTTCTATGAATTTTCTGCATTGCTTGATGACCATGTTTTTCTAAAAAAAAAAAAAAAGAGAAAAAGTGGAGGACAGAAAAACTTTCTTTTTGAAGGGTAAAGTGGAGGACAGAAAAACTTAACAATGCATTCCCCAACAACCAGTCTATTTATCAAGTCAAAATCAGGTATCCAAATCAAATTTCTTGAAGACAATACAAACCTGGTTCTTGTTTATGTCAACGAGAATGACATTAGCCAACTTTGACTGTACTTCATTGGTTTTGTTTTTCACACCGACCTGCATAGGGAAATTACTTTTAGTAATGATCAGATGTCAAAAACAGTACTAACTAAGAAAATGATGAGATTTGAAAAAAAAAAAAAAACTAAGAAAATGATGAAAATGACAAGGGCTGGAAGCCACATTTGCACCTCCTTCATAAAAAACCTGACATTTTCCAACTGTATGCTGCAGTTGTGAAAAGGAAATGCTGAATCCAACCAAGCAAACTTGCATGAATCTATGGTCTATATAGGCCCATTTTATTCTGAGTTAAGTATAGAATGATATGTTATAGCACAACTGATTAATACTTACAATGTAAGGGACAGGTGCATCCAAAAAGTCCAGCATGTCATTTGGTAAAACCTGGATGTTTATGCACATGATTAAGACCCAAATAGTTTAGAAAAATCACAAGTAACAGATTCATCCTACAAAGTATACTTTACTTAAAAACCTCTCAGGCAAAAGCGTAACTCTATACCGGCATTAGAAGGCTTTGCCACTGGTAGGGACGGATTAAAGGGATAATGGACAAAACTGAGGCAGATAAAATTCCCTGTACATAGAATAAATTTGAAATCCAATAAAATCTCAACAAATGACAAAATCTAGACGATTCAAATAGAAAATCTACAAGACTTTAGCAATGAATAACTCGTAGACTAACAATGACCCCAACACTTAGCATGGATTTCTGCAAATTTGCCCAAGCCCAATCGAAATAAGATATGAATATGAATTGATATGGTATCCCAAAATCATCCCACATGTTTTATAAATTGGGACCAAATAACCATTTCACATTTGTCAGATGATGCCCTCAGCAAACAAAAATAACATTGGTGTAGAATATGCAACTTCCACGGACCATCATAAACTAAACATGAGGCGAACTACACACCAGATTGGAACAAACAACCACAATCTGCTTCTCCAGTAGTGCCCCTGCAAAAAATGTTAAGACCTGCAAGGTGCAAAGAGAATCAAAACCCATGTTTCAGCAATTATATAAACCTGGACAAGCAACACAACTGTTAAACTTCAAAAACTATAGATTAAAATAGCCAGCTGCAAACAATGTCACTATAGATTCAACATAAGATGCTGGAAGAAACCATTACAGTTGCCTTGATCATAACAAATTCATATTAAAGATACAGGATATCCATCAAGTGTGAGAGCATTATAAGAGAAACCGGAAATATGTGCGGGAGGCTTTAATGTTTGATAGTTTATATTCACCTTGCATTTATTACCTACATAAATTTATTTCTATAAATATATCCACACCCACATGCATAAACATCAAAGCAAACAACAGCAAAAACAGCAATAAAACAAAAGCTTTTTTTATTTTTTTTGAAAGGTAATCAAGAAGTTTTTTTTTCTCAAAAGCTATTAATTTGGGAGTTCTATTAATGAAATACAAAGACGGGTACAAACTGGGTATCAACTTACATTCTCAAGTCGTAAGGAGCCACATATGCATGCAATAGCCCATACGGATAATGCAGTTGCTTCCTCCTCTGCCAAGAGTGCACTGTGTGCCTGATAAACCAATAAAAATATGATGCCATTGACCTATCATGCCTAAAATAAGATGCATTTATTCTATGTGAATGGAGAGTTGTATTCTGACAAAATAGCTATAGAAAAACTAGAGCCATAATCCACCAAACGTGAAGCAGTTAGGTTGAATCTACAAGGTTCTTGGCAGAATCATTTTTTTCAACAAGTTATCAGCAGAATCTACCTCCGCAAACTCCAGACTTGTGCTGCATGATCTCAAATCAATAGTTGAGCCAGCAATGTGTAAAACCATTTCATCTGGTCTGTGATATTCCAAAGGATGCAAGTGCTCCAAAGGATGAAACCTAAGTGTTGAACCCCTGGTAGGGCAATGTAACTGGTAATATTCACATATTATCCATAATGACCCATTGTTGTTTGCCTGAAAAACAGGGAAATTCAACCCTTAAGAGGAGACCCAGGATTGTAAGGCAGACAACGTTAAAACATGTAAATAGGCATATCTCAAAATGGCTCATTTGGACCTTAGCCCACTCAAGAATATCAATGAGGTCGCTGGGATCTTCCTGGCCAGAGACAGATGCCTCTTCTGTTTCCGTATCATCAACATCACTTCTAAAATTTCTGTCTTCACTAGGAGAACCCTGAAAACTGCATACAAAAACACATATGGCATCTCTAAGCAATTATCAATAAAAATAAAATAAAATAAAAACAGCACTTCCAGTTAAAATGCATAAAACACAGCCAAGAATCAAATATCGTTACTTCCAAATTTGTCCTTGCATGACAGAGTAAATTGCGTTCATGGGCTTAGGGAGGGAAGGCAAAATATAAATAAAAAAGTAACACAGATTTCTGCATGTTCCAGTTAAAATATCAGTTTTTATTCATTTTATCACCTCAAAAAGGAAAACGACATGCATTCTGAAGGTGCTATTGTCCCTATCACATAATACACTGACCAAGAGAGATATACCTAGAGGAAGATTCAGAACTTTCATACTGATAATACCGCAGGAGAGGCAGAACAGCATTCGGAAAACGCCTTTCTACCACTTGTTTGTTTCCCAAGCAATCATCAATATTCATATCACAATCTTCAGAATGGGCAGCACTAGATTCGCTTTTAGCTGTCACTGTCTCAGAATATGCATCTATAGGAAGGACGCGGTTATCAGCAATACCTTTCTTCAACAACCCAAAGTCCCCATCAAGCATTTGATGCTCTTCATGACTGCCATCAGCTCTAACTTTTTCAAGTTTAGACTCTCTTAAACTTAATTCAGAAATTTCTAGGGTTTCGTTCTTTATGTCCTTTGCAGCTCCACGATCCAGTGATGCACAATCTGAATTTGCACCTACATTTTCTTCCAAGGTTTCTGCCTTCTCACAGTCCTCAGGGGACACCAAATTTAAAAGATCAATACCTTTCATCAACCGCTCCAACCTTTCTTCTGTGAATATGCTACAGGAGAATAGTGAACAATGTCAAGATGACATGAACAAATGTGAAACATCTATTTTTGGCATTGAACAGTAAAGACAAAGCATCGTGTCAAATAGAATTCCACTCCCTAGAAACATGAATTGTCACCCAATGTTTAACAACCAATTATGTGGACCAAAGTCACACACAGTGGTTTGCTTTCTGTTAACAACTAAAAACTTTATTTTTTTTCCACGAGAGAATCTAAATACAAAGCCATTCTGGAAACACATCTAATTTTGTTGAGAGTTTTCTTAGCCAGGAAAACCCAGATGCCAGGTTATATTACTTGTTCTCTTTTTCTCCGTTTCATAGTGATCAAATGAAGCAACATAAAATGCCCTTTGGCATCTTTCATGATATGCAACATTTGATGGATATATTGTTGGCTCCATCAAATGATAATCTGGATAGCACAAGAGTCTAGCTGCTTAAAGAGCCAAGCCATTGTGTTTGGAATAGGAGGGAATTCGAGGGCAAGGAGCAGTCTGCGGGAAGAGATGAAAAAGGGATTCCATGTTCTCCTAGTTTCAAATCGTCCTTGTAATACAGCCATGGGTTCTTTCTTCGATTTATATATCCATCCAATGGTGCCTGTTGGTATGCTTTATGTTTGAAATTTGATTTGAAATTTTTTTCTCATCGCTTTCCTTCCTCTTAGAATGGTGCCCGCTGGTTAGCTTCCTGGGTACTAGGGTTATGACTCATCGAAACTTGTACTGTTTAAAGCCACTAAATATCAAACATCATATGTGGTTCTGTCTGACAGTGAAGAACCCCATTGTTAGGCAAGCTTTTCTTTTTTATCAAATAACACACATGAACTTAGATACATATTTTTTTTTATTTGTAAACAAAATTTTCTGAACTTAGATATATGGCATATAGGATGCATGTTAAAACATATATTATTACATCCAAATTATGCAGCATGCACACACACATATACACACACAACTTCTTCTGATGGCAACTCCTACTTCAGTAAATTAATCACATACAAACATACCTATTCAACACACCAAAATGCAATTCGAAGCAGGGAAACCTTGAAAGAATGCAATAACATCTCCTTGTGGTCAATATACGACGGCTTAAAGATGGACGGGAAGGCTGTTTATCTGAAATCATGGAAAGCAACCCAGAGGGCTTTTGTACTAGTTCATCAACTAACACACAGCACCCGTACATTGTTGAATCATCAGCAACCTACGAAAAAAAATACATAGGTTTGTACCAAAGAGAAAACAAAAAAAGAAGAGTGAAATAATTTTAAAAGTATATCAGCCAGAGCTACTAAAAAGTAAAAAGCAAAGAGTCCAGCTATGGTCCGGATGTGGCATAAAGTCATTATTTACACCCTCAAATGGCAAGCTACCACACCACCCACTCATAATTTTCCAAAAATCTCAGACTGGATTATCTGCCAAATAAAAATTTCTCCTTTATTAATACGAGTTTTCAAACAGAACAGATTTTGTTTCATAAATATTAAAAGAAAAAACCATTTTTCATATTTTTCTAGGCCACTCTGCATCTCCATGTTGCAGCCCCACTTCGCTCACTGCCTCTTTATGTTGCACCACAGACAAAACCACCCATCCATACTATAATTTTGCAATGAAACCAGTTTGTGAAAAGTGCTATAGGCCACAAGAGTGAAAACTGAAAAGTGACGACATTTATGGAACCAAAACCAATCGTTTTGTCATTCTTTGATAAACAAAGGGAATCGTTCAATAGGCCACAAGAAGAAGTTATATATTGTGCTGATTTTGCTTCCAAACTCAAACCATTACAAGGTGACAACACATGAAACAAGCTAAAAGGTGAAAAAACCAGTAGAACAATGGACAAATTCTTACAAGAAGATCACAGAATTCTTTTCCAAAAACATGAGAGAAAGCACTTCAAACTTCCTTTGAGATGAGAAGGAGAAAGTGAGATAATCTGAGTTTGTAAAGCATTGGTTTTGAAATTCCCTTCTTAACTTTAAAGATTACAGGACTTTCCTTTATTATCTCCTTGAAGGTTTGTGTATGCCCTCACTATCTCCGTCCGTCTCTCTCTCTCTCTCTCTCTCTCTCTCTCTCTCAAAATTTCGGGAATGATCTGGTGTAACTGCTTTTTCTTCCAAGAAAAATAGGAAGCCTATGTAGCAGCTTTCCATTGGGATGTGTAAAACCATACTTTCACATCTTATCCAGACTAAGGTTTGATTTGGCCATACAGAATTCTCATCTCAAACTCAAAATTCTCATCTCATCATTACAACTTTCTCAAATCCTCATACAAAATATAATAAATAATTCAACTTTTTCTTAACTTTTTCAAATCCCAAAACAATAATAATATTAAAATATAATAATATTACATCTTAAAACTCAAAATTCTCATCTCAAAATTCTCAAGTGGCCAAACTGAACCTAAATTAAATCTCAAAAGTAAACAACACAATTATGTATTCCTCTCAAATCTTGCTTGCCTTCAAGAAGGAAGTTCTCCACCTTAAGCACCATATACAACCCCAAACAATCTTTGAACATGACTCAATATGCCAGTTCATTGCAAAATCAGCAACTTCAAAACATATTTTGTCCATAGAAATAATGGTAATTTTCCAAAACATGCGACTCATGAGACCTATAACAATTCTCCAAATTTAAATTAATTTCTCCCCAGTTGATAACATCATCACTTATAAATAAATAAAAAAAATCAATAATGTAATTCATCAATAGGGTATGAATCTCAGACATTATTGATAATACTGGCCAACTGGTGCTAACAAAGCTAAGTAAACATCGACACAAATAGATTTCTGCAAGTTTTTTGTGTACATGGATTGCACCTTTTGCGCTATTTAACAAAGGACATCTTACTTGCCAGAAAAATATTTCTGGTAGTTTTAGCACTAACAAAGTGTATGCGCATGAAATTATAAAAGCGCACAGCTCAGCATTGGTGAAAAAATGGAAGTTGGACTGTTTTCAGAGATGAGATAAGATGAGATGAGATAAGTTGAATAAAATATTATTAGAATCTATTGTTTTAATGTTATTTTTGTATTGGGATTTGAAAAAGTTAAATTGTTTATTTTATTTTTGTATTGGGATTTGAAAAAATTGAATTGTTTATTTTATTTTGTATGGGAATTTGAAAAAGTTGTAATGATTAAGATGAGATGAGGGTTTTCTGAAAGTGAACAAGTGACCATGTCACTCATAAGTCACTAAATCAATACGCTAGACTCAAAAATAACCAAAGAGCAATTGTATAATCGAGGAAACCCAACTTGATTAGTACACAATACAAAGTGAAAACGCTGAGAAAGAAAAGGAACCTGGGTAGATTCTAGACCACAGAATATAAAAAGCAATCTACTACAGGAAGATCAACACTGTAATTTAAAGTATCAAGAACTTCACCACCATCCAAAGAAACATCAATGTATAGGCCAGACGGCAGATTTTGAATGGTAACAAAGCTTCAGAATTCTTGTTCGGGCCAAATGATACTAATACAAACAAATGAAAGTAACATGATATAATAACATCAGTAGCTCACCTGTAAACGGAATACAAAGGAGAGATCACTTTGTTTAAGGTGTTCCTGCAATATAAACAAAAAACAAGTCGATCAAAAATTTTTCCTCAATTATGCTTGGAGCCATTAAAGTTACAAAATCGAAGGAAAAATACACCAAAACTTGGTAAACTTGAAATATTAATGTGCAAGTAACATACACATAAACTGGCTGATGAAAAAAACAATTGTCATGATGATAAAATGGGTAATATTACATACCTGCCCAAGAAGAATTTCATTCATTTCACTCATGGAAGGAGTTCTCTCAATGGCATGAACCTGAAATCACATACCACCAAGGTTTAGAAACACCTGCATAGAAGTTCACATCTACTTTAAGAACAAACAAAAGGAAAATCTACTTTGGGTATAAAGCAAATGAAAAAGAAACAAAATTAAAGACTAAACTCTCAGGCCAGTCAAGTACATGGATTCAACAAAAGTTCCCAGATCCTTCCTTTACAAGACCAAGAACTCCCATATATTAAATGGCTAGATGAACCACTTCACTACAAGGGCCAGTTACATATTCACTTGGATTTCTGATATTCCACAGTGGATCACTTCCCATTATGGTAAGAATATCTAAAGCTCAATAACAATTTGACAACCTATGCATATTACCCAGAGTATCCAGTTAGTCCTTTCTTATCTTTTGTTGCAATTCTTAAGAGACTTGGAAGAGGTTCAAACTATCAGGAAAGCAATTGCAAGCATAATTAGAGCAATATCTTAAATGTTTCAGAGTTTTTAAATAAGGAAATTATTTGGGATTTTTTCAGTGGATAAAATCATTTCTATTTGAAAGGAAGAATAAAGAAACCATCCTTAGTAAATAGGCAGAATACACGCGAATGGCTTTAAAAACATAACTTTTAAATCTCAGAAAGTCCTTAAAATCCATGAAGGTAGGAAAGGAATGACAACTGAAAGATGCTATCCAGTAAAAAATGGAAAGAAAAGCAGGATATTTGAGGGCTTTAGTGATAATAATTTTCATTCCTAGTGAACTGGGGTGTAATTCTATGGACATGCTCCAGAGGTTACCAACTTCCCTCAAATTCCAAACTTCCATGATGATTCTTGTTGTGTCAGTGAGATGGAAACTGAATAAACTTCACAATTCATAAATCCACAAAAAAACACAGCTAACTTAAAGTCATGTGCACATAAAAAATAAATAAAATAAAATAAAATAAAAAGAACATAGCTCCTAACTTCCAAATGCACAAACTGATCATTCAACATATGATCCATTAAGCATACACCAACCTCCAAGCCTCCAGGGAAGCAAAATGAAAGAAGATCTTTGTATTTGAGAGGCAGCTCCTTTTCTGGAGGGTAAACAAGTAAGACCTAAAAACAGAAAAGGAAAAAAAGGCTCATTTCAAATGCTTAAACAAATAACCAAACGCAAATGAATTCAAAGTTTTGATAAGAATACTGCACACCTGAGGTTCAAGGCTGGGTTCCACACGCAATTGATTCTGAAAACTTAGTGCGCTTCGCAATTTTCCAGACCCTTCAGACCTTCTGGCATTGTATAGCCTATCAAGTGCTTGAATGTCACAGTTGGGATGAAGCCCTACAACTACCATGCTCTCAAAAAGCCTTGTTGGTTCCTTTAAAGACCTATGATCCTACACACTTGTAGATGATAGATATTACAGAACTACTATAGATAAATGCACTGTGATAAAAGAATTCAAAGCACAAACAGAAACACAATCACATTCCTATATCAAAAAACTGGATGAAACAAACGGGATGACCTATTTACATCAAATCAAACTCAGAAAGCCCATCTGTAACAGCTTGCTGTTTTCCTCCATTGAGGTGAATTAGTAACATTAGCATAGAGAAGTCCACTGAAACAAATAGCATACCAAGTATTGTAACTGAAAGCTTGCCCACTGACGCTTTTGGCTAGTCAGAACTTCGGGATTGTAAGTCGTACTTCTAACTTCGGGAGGTTGCGAGAATCCTTTTAGCACTCTATTAACTTGACGCTGCAGTTTTTGAATTGTGCTACCACCAGTATCCTCTTTCAAAGAATATACCACAGATGGCCGTGGCGAATGAGCAGCAGTGGCAGCAGCTGCTGCAGCAGCAACAGCTCTTGCAACATCTTCCGTTGTCTGCATGAAGAATGAAGCACCCCATCCTGGGCTACCTGTATCTTCATTATTAGCCATCCTAAAATCTTCCCCCTGCCACATTCATAATAACACGATAAATAAGAATACAAATATCTGCAAAGACACAAAGTTTGGTATTCAAGACCTAGCAATTACAACTGACACTGGAAACTCAAACAATTAGCTTGACAACAGACGATGGATGTTAACAATTGCAGCATAGATTTTTTTTCTTTGCTAAAATTCTCAGGAAACTTGTAAACTGTACCTGTATTCGAAGACAACATAGAAAACTATATCTAAATGAAAGGGAAAATCACAATTCAACTCCTGTACTTCAGAACTGTTACAAAAAATAAATAAATAAATAAATTATATATATACACAGTTTTTATGCTTATACGCAATATTTAGACCTTCCCAACGAATCTTGAGATTTTCAATACCCATTGCATGATCTAAACTAGTAAAGGATTAGCAGAAACTAGCAAAAATATTCCTTTTTTTTCAATGATCGAAATGATCCAAAACCAAATTTCGTGCATGATTCCTTCTAGTTTCACTGCATAACTGCGTGTCTATGCATGTATATCAGGCGTATATACACGTATAGGTATATAGAAATTTCCATAAAAGGGCATCTGACTTATCTAGTGATCAAGATGCAAGCTTGAGCACAATTTAATGAAACGAGTTTAAACGATGAAAACACAAAATTTTAGATGTTCGGTGAGTTAAATCTCGTTCTATCCAACTCTGACAGTCACACAAGTCCACAAAATTCCAAAGGCGAAAAAAGTCAAAAAAAAAAAAAAAAAAAAACTCACAACCGAACGAATTCATGAAAACCCACGGAATTAACGACACGGCAAACCAAAAGAATAAAGGAACTTCAGTATCCGTATCTGATAGCGAAAAAATAAACCAGAAACGGATTAAGCGAAACGCAGAAGAACAAGAGATATCACCGAAGAGAAACAGAAACATAATAAAAAAACGAAGCTCACCTTTGCACAACCTATAATTGAAAAGTTTCAGAGATAGCGAAGAAAGACGGACAAGAAGAAGAAGTTCAAGCGGCCATAACAAAGCTCTGCATCTGGAAAAAGAAAAGTCCGCACAGAGAGAGAGAGAGAAGGGGGGGGCAGGGGAGACGGAGGATGCGTGCCAAATTAATTGACTAAAAATTAAAAGAAAAAAACGAATGGAGGTGTTGAAAAATGGCTGCGGAATGGGAGAGCAAAGAGGACCCACGGTCTTGGCCCTTGGGTGCGTCCAACTGCAATACAATGGGAGGAAGGAAGCAAGGAAGGAGACAATTACGAGAGGACCGTCAGTTTCTTCCTTGTCTTTGCGACTCAGTTCCGTCGCTTCGCTTTGGTGGGTCTTATTAGGCTTAGAGCTCCTGTTTGGTAACGAGGTTTTGCTATTCTGCGCCTTTCTTTTTCAACCAATTTTTTTTTTTTTTAAATCACTTTTCAACCATATTAATTAATGCATACATGCAAGTCATTTTCCTATCATATTATTATAAACTCATATTTATATAATTAGTTTTAATATCATGAATCTTGTTGTATTTCATGAGGTTCACTTTCCTAATCGGTACTTTACTAATCAGTAGAATTTGATATTATCATATTTACTTATCAAAAAGTGTTTCCATTTTCTTTTTTAAGAAAATTTCAAACTTGTGTTTCAGTATGTAGGTTTAGGTGTGTTCTTTTGCAAGTTTAAATATTCATTTTAATATTTTGAGACTACATCTTTCTCTACTATTATTGGGCTTCTAAAGAACAATGTCAATTTTTGTAGTCCTTGGGTTGTAGTTGTAGCATAAATGTTCTTATCAAATTAGTTCATGTTTGTTATTGTGTATTGGAGTTTAATTAAAGCAATGTATGTGTTTTGTAATCTTCTAAACAAATCAATTCAAACAATGTAATATGTAGTGAATTTTTTTTTCCTTTTTAGGTTAATTAGTTGTTTATAGCGTTAGCTGATATGTATGTGTTAATTATAATTAGTTGATATTTTTATCATCATGGACAATAATATAAAAAATATAAGCTTTTATATAACAAAAAAATTTTGCATTTCAAATTTTATATGTTTGGTCTACGCAAAAATTTTGTAAAGAAAAAAAATTATTAGCTGACGTGGCAGGTGGTAGTGGGGACCCGTTTTAAATTTCATTTGGATAGTGAAGTGATCCCAAATAATTTTTAAATAGTAATAAAAAAGAATAATAAAATACTAAATAATAGTGAATAGTAGTCAAAACTAATAATAAAATATTAAATAGCAAATCACTCTACGGCCGAACACACCTTAGAATATGTTTGGATATTAAATTTATCTTAATATAATTATTGATGGGATTTTTTATTTTTTTAAATTTTCATAAAAAATTAAATATATTTAAATTTATTTTATACATTCAAATATATCCCTATAAATTATATAAAATATTGTTATACATAAATCAATGCAAATTATCCGAAATTATGATGATTTGGGCCCGGGGTTGGTCTGTGGTCAAAGATGATGAGAGAGTCAATAAGTATTTTCATGATTTTATGAATTTTATTTTTTAAAAAATAAAATAAAAAATTAGTTTTTGAGTTATGATGCAGCATGTTGAGGGAGACATAAAAATGTGGTCTTTAGCACCCGTGTCGTGAGAGTGGGCCCTAGTTGATGGCTAACATCATTATAAATTTGTACACAATAATGATACTGTTCTACTGTCTGGGTATCCTAACATACCTATCAAAAAGACTAAAAAATAAAAACAATTGATGATGTGTAACATCTGTTATAATTTTTTATATGTTTATATTTAAAATGTTTTTATAAAATAAGATTACCTTTATAAATTATTTTATAAAAATATGATTTATTTAAAACATAATTATATAAAGAATTGTATGTATATCATTTTATTAAAAAAATATAATAAGGGGAGTTATTCTAATCATCTGCTAATACTATAGACATTTAATATTGTATATGAGATTTTAATACTGTTTCCACTTACATGAAATTTTTGTTGGGATTAGATTAAAAGCCTAGATTTTAGGAAAAGCATATATTAAAAAAAAAATAAAGAAGGGTTGGTGGTTGGTGGGAAGTGAGGATACATGATCACTTAAGATTTTCATTAAAAATACTAAGAAGTCAGCAAATTAATCAATAATTTGATTCAACATGTTGAATTAAAGATTTTCTGAATTAAATATTTTCTTCATGTTGAACAGCAAGAAGAAAGGGAGAAAACAATTTCAATTTACTCACGAGAGTAACTCTCAAATAAAGGGAAAATTACTGCATTGAGGATGAAGGAAAACTTAGGCCTCGTTTAGTTACACAGATGAAATGAGATGTTTTAAATAATAATGAATAAAATATTATTATAATATAATTTTTAAATATTAATTTTATATTATGATTTGAAAAAGTTAAAATGTTTATTATATTTTGTATGAGGATTTTAAAAAGTTATAATAATGAATTGAGATGAGATGATATTTTTTATTTTGGTTTACCAAGCGGGGTAGGCTCCGTTTGTTTACCTAAATCTAAACTTTCTTGTATCATCTCATATAATTATTATAATTTTTTTAAATTTTTATATAAAATATAATAAACAATTCCATTTTTTAAAATTTCAAAACAGAACAAATATTAAAAAATTATATTATAATAATATTTTATGTAACTTTCAACAAAACATCTTATTTCATTTCATCTGAATTGTATAACCAAACGTGATCTTAAAATCCATCATGATCTCAAATTTATTAAAACTTAAAATCATCATCATTTTCAATTTAAATAAACAAAAATCAAAATTGATATGCTAAAAAAAAGCAAGCTTTTTGTATCAGTACGTAACTTAACGTATAAATTGAAATAATTATGTCACAGTATTTATTTGATCATGAAAGTAATCACTACATCTGGGCTCATATGATGGATTTTAATTTTCGCATAACCTCAATTGTTTGGTCCCAAAAAATTTAATGTGTTAAGCAAACAACGGTCAAATTGACCTACCAATGGTAGTTATGGCATCCCGTCAAACTTTTCGACCTGCTGAGTGCTGACTTTGTGGCACTAGACCCATATTGGCAGCCTATTACTGCAAATTTCCTCGGAGATGACCAAGATACAGTGGAAAAGTGAACGGCCACTTGGGAAAAGTGGGAAATAAAAAAACACCGAAAAAGTCGTTCTTGATGGTTAAGAGAGATTTTCACACAGAATGAACAAAAGCTAAAATCTGAAAGTTCAGAGGATTCAACTATTTATTGGTGACTATGGATTAGACTCCAAAGAAAAGACAGTTTTATGACAGAAAACAACCCATGCTGTAGATTCCCCCTCGGAGGTTAGGCAGATGGGCACTTATGACCAACCAAGCAATCAAATCTTCCTGTAAAAACTCCAACTCAGAAGCTCTTGCATGCAGAAAGCAGCATTCAGCTCGGAAAGTATTATTGAGCTCTCTCTCTCTCTCTCTCTCATCTGCAAAAAAAGTCTTGTGGTGCCGACCTGAATACTACCTGGGGGAAACATGTTGGCCAAAAGTTAGATAATCGAGTTCGGCTCTTTAGGACAACTGCCTGCCCCCCCTTTTCCTTATCCCTTTGAAGGCTTAATTAATTAGAAGCCATTCTTGTAAGAAATTTTCATTTACTTGGGTTGTGAACATTGGTTCATTATTTACAGCTTTTCAACTTCTCAAAGCAACCCGTGATGCGGTGTCCCAAACCTATTAATAGACCCCTCATGTGTTTCCTAATTTGCCCGTTTCGTGCAATATCCATCTTCTAGTAGTCTGTCACCTTCCTTCCTGTTTTAGGAAGTCAGTCCGTCCCATCCAACAACATGATCTAAAGTAATTCTCTTGTTACACCAACTGTTTTAGCAGATCACTCGACCTCAAATCTTCAATGTCTAAGAACACTCTCCTAATCCATCCATCCTAGTTCAAAGTAAAAAATTCTCCAAATAGAACATTAAAAAACATGTATTGAATTAGGTAAGTTTAAATAAATTTAACTTTGAGCTACAGTAATTCGACTCCTCAAGTTATATTTGACCTGTTACTGTAACTCAGCCATATATTTTGTATATTATAGTTATAATCTTGGCTTGGGTTTTTCTGGTACTTGAAGTTTTTCTAGGACTATAATATTATTTCTAGTTAACATATAATTGATAGAATGGTAAAATATGATAAAATTAAAAATTAAAAAATTAAATATATATTATTTTATTATTATATAATAAATAAATAGATAATTCAATGTAGAAATTATATATAAATGGAATAGATAAAGACAAACTGTACTTAATTTATCTCTTATTGATTTCCATAAAATCAAGAGCCACATATATATTATATATAAACTACCCAAAGGAGCCATGTGGGAGCTTTGCGACAGTGCACATGTGATGGATCTTTGCTTTTTGATAAGTGATCTTATCAATTTTTTTCAATTTTTGTTTTCATTTTTTTATCATTTTAAAATATTTTTTAAAATATAAAAAAAATAATAAATTAAAAATTACTTTCTTAATCATTAAATAAAAATAATTAAACGGTCAAATGTAGCAGTCATCTAGGTGCGATAATCTAACTTTATTCTATATATATATATATATATCCTAGATTGTGAGAATTAGTGAGAAGATCTTTTTCAACCCCAACTGCTTATTTTTTATACATTTAGAGGGGTGGAATTTTGAACTTCAGACTTCCATTTTGAAGACTGTGAAATATGCCAATCAGTCCACATGCATTTGGCAACAACTGTTTATTTAAAACAAGAACTAATATTGTAACAGCCAAGTAGTTAAGACAACGTGGGATCTGAAGTACTACTACTACTAGATTAGTCTTAACTTCTCCCTCAGTGTATTAAACTCTCTTTGACATTTTTTTTGAACTATTTAACATGACCTAAATAAAACTATCATTACGTTACAATAGATCGATATTGTTCACTAACACTAGAAAATCAAATAAGATCTAATCTCAAGACGGACTTATATATATGAGACGAGTGTACGTATAATATTATATGTGTTATAAACCAAGTTCAAATTTATTGTATGACCACATTTAGCCATTAATGGTGTTTTTAGGTACACTTACCCCCCAATGGTGATTTTAGGTACACCTAACCTCCTTTGTACTCTTTACCATTGGATTGATGACAAGTGTAACAATCATAACCATTCTTTGTACCAAGAGATCCCTATAAATAGAGGGAGTCCTCATTTGTGTAAGACACAAAAGAAATAAGAGAAAACAAAGTTCTCTAAACATTTCTCTCATATTCAAGATCTCTCTATCTTTTGCTCTCTCTCTTTTCATTAGTTTCATAACACGTTATCAGCACGAAGGTTCTGACGATCTTGAAGCTAGTAGGCTTATACTTCAAGTAAGTGTTTCAATATATTATTTGTAGTTTCCAAATGAATATGAAATGTTATATTCATTATTATTACTTGATTAAATTTTATGTTTATTCACATATTTTTCATACAAGTTTTATTTATTTTTATATACTTGTTATGAATTATTGATGATAAGATCTATCTTGGAATAGAAATTGAGCATCCCTGAAGGATCGATTTAAATCAATAATTTTATTGAGTATCTCATAATAAAGGATCTATTGATTCTGTGAGATAATTTAAGTGAGCAATATGTGTACCAAAAGGCTCATTATGATTTATGCACCTGAAGTTGCATAATTGAAAGTGTGTTGAGAAAAACCACTAAAGAATATATGTTTAAAATGAACGCCTCGAATGTGCTCCTGAAGTAGCAATATCGAGTGTAAAAGTTCATAATATATTCTAAATTTATATCTGATTTTGTAGTGGCTAAGCAAAATAATGAGATTTTGATAAGAAATCATGAGCCACGTCCTACTAGTTTCACATCATTCCCTGAAGTGAATGAAATTGGATTTATATCATTCCCAGAAGAGAATGACGAATTGTTTTCAAAGAATCCAAAAGATTGGACGTGGTGATGAATATATTTATAGTACTTCAATGATTTCGAGCCAGAAGCTCCTATTAAAAATATTATCAGTTTTCTCTTTGAGATGATATTATGTTGATGAATCAAAAGTGATATGATTCAAAATATTTGTATCTTTTCATGATTATCTTGATCATCCAAAATCAATTATGATAAGTCGAATGATTTTCATATGGACGTCCATAAAAGAACCAGAAGATTCTTTTACTATAAAGCTTTACCACCAGAAGTGGAAAGAAAGTTTTACCACCAGAAGTGGAAAGAAAAATTTGCTAGAAGCAAATAAGATGAAATAATTCGACGTTATCATGATTATCATAGGTGAACTGGAAGTTCATATGATAATTAATGTATGGATGCAATAAGATAAAAGGTCTCATATTCTAGCTGCTAAAATCCCAGTGAGGATTGAAGTCCCTGCAGGGCAATTAAGAAATTTAGCAGTCTAATGAACATAAGACATGTATGAAAGCATGTGAGACCTATTGATACAAATGATAAAGCATCTCGGAAAGAGAAAAGCATAAAGAAAAGAATTTGGTGCTCCTGAAGAGGCCATACCCACAAAACAAGCAATAAAGTCCATCTAAAATTCTCTCATAATGAAAACTCCTGAAGAGTATAATACTCCTGAAGAGTACCTCCTGAAGAGGTTTTCATGAAATGTCTTCCCTTGAAGAGGGACAGGTACCTGAAAATAATGAGATCTCGATATTACATTTCATGAGTAAATGAGAAATTATGGAGAGAAATAAAACCGTTATCGACAACGTATTTTCATATAAGATGACATTTGATATTACTAGAAGTAATAAAGAAAGTGAGCTCAGAACCGTCGAAGAATACCGACGTAAAATATTGGCCAAAATAGAAATAAACAATTCCTGCAGAATTGTTATCATGTGATGCATATGGACTTGAAATCCAAACACCTATGAGGTGATGCTTGTTGAATATCAGTGGGTATTTGTATAAAGGAAATGAAAATGTGATATATAAATCACGAATATATTTCCTGCAGAAATAATATTGATATATTTCTGAAGTTAAAAAGATCATATTGAGATTTGTATTAACTTGATAGTTACCAAGAATTTGGGTATGCAAGAAGCATATAGTCCTGAAGTACATATTCTATCAAGTCTTAAAATCCTTATATGATCTAATGCAAGCTAAACGTATGTGGAACATACTATTTTCATATATTTTCAGTATTTATATTATATTTTATTGCAGTTTATATAGATAATTTAAATGTCATTGAGGCTCCAGAAGAGCTCATGAAAACTGCAGAAAGCAGGAATTGATTATGAGGCTCCAGAAGAGCTCATAAAAACTATAGAAATCAGGGATTGATTATGAGGCTCCAGAAGAGCTCATGAAAACTGCAGAAATCAGGGATTGATTATGAGGAAAAATAATCTCCTGTTATGGATGCAATCACATTCAGATTTTTGACTAATTTGGTAGTTACAAAAATATTGGATATGCAGTTAATGGATGTGGTCACTGCATATTGATATGGGTCATTAGACCAATGCATATATATGAAAATCCCTGAAGGATATAGAATGCCTGAAGCTTCTAATCTGAATACATCCAGAAATATATATGAAAATCCCTGAAGGATATAAAAATGCTTTAAGCTTGTTATCTGGTTACATCCAGAAAACAATCCGGATACATGTGGTATAAATGCATTAGTGAATATTTATTGAAAGAAAGATTTGAAAGTAATCCAATATACCCATGTGTTTTTATTAAGAGATTCCGGATTTGTTATTATTGCGGTTGATGATTTAAATCTTCTTGAAACTCCTGAAGAGTTCAGAAGAACTGCACATATTTGAAATATAAAACCCTTTCGGTTTCAAGGGGGAGATAAATGTGCATGAGAAATAAAATAAAGCATCCAGAATATCTACCAGAAGATAGATACACAAATATGAATATTTGTGAAATTTTATTATCTTGAAGCAAAAATTACAGAAATTTGAGACATTTCGCCTCATTCTTTAAACGCTCTTGTTCTTCAAGAATCTGCATGGCATCTCTGTCTAAAGGAGTAGGCAATCTAAAAGAAGATTTAAGCAGAGATTTTAATTTCCTATTCTCTTGCTTTATTGATTCTATCTTCACGTTAGACTCCTGAAGAAGTCGCTGAAGGATAAAAATTTTCTCATGGAGTTTGTCCAAATCATAAGGTTTGGATTGTAGTCGCTGAGAAAATGCATAAATAGTTGAAGAGTAATGGGCACCGAGATTTACAAGCTCATAGATAGCTTCAACATCTGACTTATTAGTCAGATTAGCACCTGTGGTAGAAGCAGGAACAGCTGATGAGCTAGGTGCATAATACCTTATATATTGGCCATGAGAAGATTGCTGAGCCATTGCAGAAAAAGAATGTAGAAAGAGATTGCAGAATAAAAATGCAGAAAGAAATTGCAGAGTAAGAATGCAGTATGATTACAGAAAAGTGAAGAAGATGAGATGCGAATGAAGATGATCTGAACATCTCTTTTATAGAGAAAAACTAAGCACCTCTATTGATTCACGGCATCCCTCGTGAAGCATCTCTCTACAAGAGACGAGGCGTAGCATCATAGCCCTGCGGCGCCTGATAGCAGATGTAGCATTATAGCCTTTCGGCGCCTGACAGGTACATAAGAACTGTAAAATCCCGCGATGCTTGTCTGGCCTAAAAAGATGGCCACCGTTTTTGAATATAGAGGTTTGCGGCTTAATTTTGATAACTCCTCTAGTAATTATGTTATTTACAAGAACTCCAGAAGAGTAGTGAATTCAATGATCTTGGATCAATATGGTGAATTTCACTATAAAGTCCTGATTACTCCAATGGTTGCTCGATAATTTGATGAGCAGAAAAATCCATTTCGTCCTGAAGACGATGGAGAAATTTTTGGTCCTGAAGTACCTTATCTCCAGTTCAATTGAAGCCCTGAATATGTAATTATTTGGATCAAGTCCACAATTAGATGGATATACAGATGCGAGTTATCTATCAGATCCACACAAGAAGATCATTGCAATTCATGAGAAGAAAGTTGAAATTGATGTCAAGAAGATACGGTCAAGAAATAATCTGGTAGATTTATTCACTAAAGATTACCAACTGCAACATTGGAATGTGGAGAATTGAAGACATATTATCATGTACTTTTCAGGGGAGTAAAGTCTTGAAAACTTGTGCTGATTGTACTCTTTTTCCTTCGCTAAGGTTTTATCCCACTGGGTTTTCCTTTGCAAGGTTTTAATGAGGCAATCTTAAAGCACTTGGCGATATACAGAATATTGTACTCTTTTTCCTTCGTCATTGGTTTTTTTTCCCACTGGGTTTTTCCATGACAAGGTTTTAACGAGGCATATTCTTTATATGTGGTCATCCAAAGGGGGAGTGTTATAAACCAAGTTCAAATTGTATTGTATGACCACATTTAGCCATTAATGGTGTTTTTAGGTACACTTACCCCCCAATGGTGATTTTAGGTACACCTAACCTCCTTTGTACTCTTTACCATTGGATTGATGACAAGTGTAACAATCATAACCATTCTTTGTACCAAGAGATCCCTATAAATAGAGGGAGTCCTCATTTGTGTAAGACACAAAAGAAATAAGAGAAAACAAAGTTCTCTAAACATTTCTCTCATATTCAAGATCTCTCTATCTTTTGCTCTCTCTCTTTTCATTAGTTTCATAACAATATGATATTTTTCTTGTAATATTCAAACAAATAATATCAGACAGTCTGTTGAAAAAAAAAACATTGAAGATGAGGTCGTCCATGGCACATCTAGATCGATGGACCCTCCCACACAACCGGCAATTTGCCCCACTTGCGGAGTGCCAGACCGTGTGGAGATCTATCAATAAGCGAAAAAGTGATCAGGTTGATGCTTACGGTGTACTTATCTACACACTGTTGTGGGTGATGGATAAAGCTAGCTTCGGCCCTCATCTCTACACGCAAAACAACAATCATTTTGGCAAAGCGATGTACGTACGTTGCACAATTTTCACATATATAGTACTTCATAAACGTGTCAGATCACAAGGAGGCCGGGAGAGACCCTCTTGATCTACTTTTCAAATTATTGGTAGCTAATGGTGGAGATCAATTGAGATTATGTGCTAGGAATTTTCTTGATTAATTTGTCGCTATTTTGAGTGCTACATCTAGTACTACTGAAGAAACCATGTCACCCTTTGTCACGTCACCCACAAAAGTTTTAAAACAAGAAAAAAGTGAAACTCAATAATTGTTTACAACGCTACAGTTTGTGTGTGTTACTCTCTTTGTTTCTCTTCGAAGGGGTCTCGAGAAATGATTACTTCTAAGCTATATATGGTATAGACGTTAAAGATAAGTAGTTATCAAGACGAGATTTGATTCTAAAGATTATGATCTTCTCAAAAAATCTCTATACTTCAGATGTAATACTTGCATAACATTATTGATATGATAGATTTTGATATGTCTGACACAGTATAAAAAATGATAGAATTTAGTATTGATAACATGAAACAGTGTTACAATTAAGAGACATTATGGGTAGAACTTTTATTTTGCAGCATGTGTTATAATAAACCATAATTAAAGTTTTACTATTCTATTTTGGATTTATGTAAAAGATAACTCTCTCTCTCTCTGTGTTTAGTAAGATCTTTTGCTTCTTCAATGGGACGACCATGACAACTTTGTGTTGTATTAACTCCATCAAGTGGGCTAAGCCCAACTGTAAAGAGGCAGTAAGTGGTCAGCAGGGCCCAAGTTGATAATTCCTGCATCTCATTGGTCCCACCTAATGCAATTATAGCCCAAGTAAAGTTCTTCACGGTTTATAGAGAACCCATAAACATGATTCATGCGCTGATCAGGAAAAAGAGAAACACAGATGATTACTGCATAGAAACACAGTAAAGTTCTTCACGGTTTATAGATAATTCCTGCATATTTTGTCTGTAAACTATTTTTGCATTAGGACAAGTTGCTGATAGCATAGTACTTCTCAAGATATAACAAAACCTAAAAAATTATACTCATAAGTGGTGCCCAAAAAGGGCATAAATGACTCGAGTTCGAGTGAGTAGTACTGGGTGGTTAAACCTTGTTCATTTAACTTTTATTCGAACACGAATCGAGTTCGAGATTTTCATCAGAGTTGGGTTTTATGTTCATGATGAACAACTCATTTAATATTTGAGCGAGTACGAGTTTGTTCATAAGCTACTTCATTTTGATAATATTGGTTATTTATATTATATTTTATAAAGTTATTTACAAACTTAGACAAACAAATTTGATATTTTACTAATATCTTTATACATGTATCAATGATAATACTTACAAGGATTCAAGTAAAATGTTTGGTATTAGCTAGGAACAATATCATATCCTCTAATCTCTTTAAATATTATGTATTATATATGATAATATTATAAGAAGATCAATAAATACGAAATTATTCGAGTTTATACAAGCTTATACAAGTTGAGATGAATTTTATGAGTTGTATCGTTTAATTATCGATTATGATTTTGTGTTCATGAACAGTTCATTTAATAATTAAATCGAGCCTACCTCAAATCTCCTCTCAACTCACTTCATCTCATCATTACACATTTTTCAAATCCCAATACACTTTTTAAAATTTCTATATAAAATATAATAAAAAATTTAACTTTTTCAAATCCCAATACACTCATAATATTTAAAATTTAACTTTTTCAAATCTCAATACACTCATTTTATTTAAAATTAATATTTTAACAATATCTTATTCAACTCAACTCAACTCATCCCAACATCCAAACCGAACCTAATGGAGCCGATCTAGAGCAGCTTATCAGATAACCTTGTTTATTTACAGCCCTAGGCATCCTAACATATTTATAGTCCTAGGTTTGACTGCTAGTGCATTTTAAGTTTTTTTTTTTTATAAATATTTTAAAAAATAACTACTAGTGAATTTAGGTATTTAAAAAAATATATTTACAAAAATATTAAGATTGCACTAATGGCCACGCCCGACAGTAGAAAGATACAATTTTTTTCTAAGCAAGTAAGTTTATAGATAAACTAATGATTACATGATACAAGATTAAATGGGATTAGATGTTGGAATACGTTGCAATATATATTTAAATATTGAAGTAAGAAAATTTGTGAAATTATTAAAAATCAATGTGAACTATGCGGATGAAGTTATGAAAAATAAAATTATTTGAGTTTATACAAGTTTATACGAGCTGAGATGAATTTTGTGAGTTGTATCATTTAATTATCAATTATGATTTTGTGTTCATGAACAATTTATTTAATAATTAAATCGAGCGACCTCAAATTTAGTAGAGCCGATCTTGAGCATCTTGTCGGATAACCTTATTTATTTACAGCCCTAGGTACCCTAACATATTTACAGCCCTAGGTTTGTAGTGCATTTTAAGTTTTTTTTTTTTAATATTTTAAAAAATAACTACTAGTGAATTTATGTATTTTTAAAAAAATATATTTACAAAAAAATTGAGATTGCACTAATGGACACGCCCGACAATAGAAAGATATTTTTTTTTTCTAAGCAAATAAGTTTATAGATAAACTAAAAGTTACATGATACAATATTTAATGTAGTGGGATGTTGGAATAGGTTGCAATATGTATTTAAATATTGAAGGAAGAAAATTTGTGAAATTATTAAAAATTTGTGTGAACCAAGCAGAGGAAGCTATGATAAATAAAATGAAAAGGCACTCAGAGGCTGATGGGATTCTAACCAGTTCATGAGCTGGGGAT
Organism: Carya cathayensis; assembly: GCA_011037825.1. Taxonomy (NCBI): domain Eukaryota; kingdom Viridiplantae; phylum Streptophyta; class Magnoliopsida; order Fagales; family Juglandaceae; genus Carya; species Carya cathayensis. The sequence goes on along the minus strand of QGSO01000802.1, from coordinate 134,429 downwards.
GAAACACGTCTCAACCACTGGGCTAGCACATCACTTCATTTTGTCTTGTAATTGTTATATTATGTAAACATAACCTCAAATGGTTAAGTTACAAAAAGATGCAATTTTTCACAGGCATCTCTTCAAGTCTCTAAAACATATCTATACGAACATGAGAAATTGTTCTCTGTCTTCATCCCAGTTTCAAAATTCGTCATAGAAATCCAAAAACTCTCCAAAACTGCTATTTGTAGAGTTATAGGCTTTGTTGTATCCTGAAAACGATTTGCTAGGAACCTATTAGCAAACTCTAACCGAGTTTGAAATATCATCTTAAAGACAGTATTTCCATACGGTTCAAAGCCTACAAATTTCTCATATTCTCTTTTCAATTCCTTATTTCCTAACATAGGAGTCCCTAACAATCATCTTAAAACAATCAAGTGCAACACAAGAGAAATAGGAAAAAAGAAAAAAGAAAAGGGATATCTGGACCTAAAAAATGGCTCTCACCTATTTCCCACTAAGAGGAAGCAACTTGAATCGGTTTTAAAATAGTCTAACAAATAGACTAACACACTTTGACTAAAAGTCACAATGAAGCGAAGTGTGCTGCATCTTGTTTGTCTGGACTGGCTATAAGAATCTTCCACGACCACTCTGTCTTAATCATTGGTTCGGGAAAGTAGGAACATAGGAACGCAACAATCAGAGGAGGTGTCGATACCTCGGCAAAAGACCTCCACTGTCTGTGGTGGCACATGAGGTGCACTTTAGGAAAAAAAAATTGGTAGTCAATTCTAGGAGAACTGAAGCTACTGAACCAAGTGGTGCCGCGCATGACGGAGAGAGAGTCTTACTGGCACGGCGGAAAGTGAGGTTTATGTGCCGCACTTTTGGAAAGTTTTCTTTGGCCGTCCGATAGATCGACGGCTGGAGAGTCTGTAGGCGAGGCTCGTGGTTGTCTGTAGGCGAGGCTCGTGGTTGTCTTTGGAGGTCGGTAGGTAGCAAATCGGCACTTTTTGGTGTTATGGATGAAAAACAATGAAAAAATAGAAAAAAAAATACTATGAACAGATCCAATGGTGGCAAGATAGGATGAGAGAAGGAGGAGCCGAAACTCCAAAGCCCCTTTGGGTGGATGAAAAGAGACGATGGCCGAGGTTGGTTTGAGAGAGAATAGACTCTGGAGAGAGAAAATGAAAAACTACACTCTTACCCTATCCTGTAGAAAGATACATTTGATAAGCACTCATACATTCGGCTTGGTTTGAATATCCAAACCCAAATTATTTTATTTCATCTCATATAATTATTACAATTATCACAAATTTTCACATAAAATATAATAAACAATTCAACTTTTTCAAATTCTAAAACAAAATTAATATTAAAAAATTATATTATAGCAAGATTTTATTTAATTTTTAATAAAATATTTCATTTCATCTTATATGAACTATATAATCAAACGATGCGTGATGTTCTCTAATTATATAATTAAAGAAAAATTTAGTTGCAAGTATAAGTATGCACTAATATGTGCATCAATCTAATGTAATTGGTCAAAAAATAGATTTTATTGAAAACAATACTAATTTAAATTTTGAATATAAATGAATCAATATTGGTACGCAAATTAGTACGCGACTTTGTTTGTATGTAACAAAACTCTAATTAATTTAAATTATAAGATCCAAATTCCGATAGTCAAGCAAACTACGTATAAGTGTTGGACGCGGGTGCGTCTGAAAGATCAATGGACCCTCAAAAAGTGGACTAGAAAAGAGCATGGGTTTCTTCCGGAAAGCGCGTGATACTTGATAAAGACGTCCGTTACATTTGTGGAGGTCTGCCGCACGGTTTTTCATTTTTTCCCAGATTTTTTTAAAAATATTTTTCCTTTAAACTATATTTTCTTTCTAATATTGGTTTATTAAATATTTTTTATTTAAATTTTAAATTTGATATATTTTTCAAAATTATTTCTTTTTTACTAGTTTTAGTAATTTTTAAGTTTCTTGTTTTATATATTTTACTTTCTTAAGTTTAAATAATCATTTAATTTGTGACTCTAATCTTTTTCTAACTTGTTTTAATTTTTAGGTAATTAAGTTTTTTTAAAGTTTTTATATTATATTTATAAAAAATTTCTAATATTTTTCTTTCTTATACTTTATTTATTTTATTTTTAAAAAAATTATTATTTTTCATATTTTAAATATATTTTAGTAACGTGTTGTTTGGACAACATTTGTGATACATGCCTTGGTGTCTTGATGTGATCTTCATGATATTGATATGTCAATTATTTGTGATATTTGGGTTCCCGCTTTATAATTGGGAGAAACATTAGGGATTAATGTGGTCATTTTCTTTAAAATCCAAATGAGCAGTTTGAAATAGGAGCAACCCTCAAGACCCATCACGTACATTAATTTGTCCATTATTCAAAGGTTACATCTCATATATATTAATTAGCTTGAAAGATCTCACGATTAGCGATCGATCAGTTGCTAATAATATAATACAATGATAATTTAACATAAATCATGAAACTCTTTAATTAATTGAATGATGTTCAGATGTTATTTATATGGTAAATTAATTATAAATATTATTTAAAAAATGATAGATATACGAGAATTTATACATTTAAATTTTAAATAGAAAATATTTTGATAAAATAATGTATAAAAAATATTCTCATTCTAAAATATGATTATATCAATTAAGTCTCTAAAAAAATCTATACCTATATAAATTAAGTCTTGTTCACTTTTACAAAAATTTTCATCTCATCTCGTCACATCTCATCTAATCATTACAATTTTTTCAAACTTCTACACAAAATAAAATAAACAATTCAATTTTTTCAAATTCTAATATAAAAATAATATATTCTAATCAGATTTTATTTAATTTTTAACTTTAATCTCAATTTATTTTATATCATCTCTTAAACTATGCCTGAAGATGGATGACATGATAGGTCTTTACGGTGGAGGCTAGGATCTAAGAGCATTGGCCATTGCCCAATGCAAGTCCAAAATTTAGATGTCTGTGATTATTTCTCTCTGCATCGAACTAGTTATACATTAAAAGTTTAAGACTTCAACTACAGTAAATTTTAGTCCCTCACCATACCTGGCGAGCTACTGTACATAGACCAAATCTATATTTTGTTATTTTATCTAATCTCCACACTTGCGTTTCCCTCGATTTTTCTCTTCCTTCATCCCGAAATTATCCCATTTCCTCTTTGTTTCCTTATTTTTTTGAAAACATATTTTTCTTCTTCGACCCAGGCAATTCCCCTTCTCTCCATTGTTCGATTCTCTTCTTTAACCTGCAAGCTTTCTTCTCTCCATCATCCACGTTCTTGTACATCCTCGCCGATGACCAACCGCAAAACCCTCTCTCTCTCTCTCTCTCTCTCTCTCTCCAAACAAAAACTTCAAGAAAATCCTATCAGGGACCAACCATAATTGTCACACAACCTTGTTTCCCTATTTTTTTTTCCTACGTAAAAGCAATGAATGGAGATGAAAAGGGGGACATCGAGGCCGTGAAAATGGAGGAGGAGATTAAAGGGAAATTAGTGTATATCATGTGGGGCTACCTTCTTGGAGCTTTAAAATATCAAATATTATTAAAATATATAATATTATATCATTATTTTGACTTTAAAATGACTAGTCTAATATGAACTCATCTAACTAAAAGTTGATATTATAGCTAAAAGTTAAGATTCTAGTTAAATTTTAGACTTACCTATTGCAAATACTCTAATCTAGATAGCTAGAAATCGTGGAAGAATGGGAAGCCCTAAGGTTCACACATTTTTCCATGGCTACCATTTAAAGCGTATGGAAGACTTGCAGTATGCTTTTAGCTGTCCAAATGTCTTCTTGTGCCTCCATGCATGTTAAAGATTCCTCCCATGCTTATGTAATGGACCACATGATTTTGATGTTTGTTCTATCGATTACTGGCATTTTCCTCATAGACAACTTCACACTGACTACCTAATTAAAGACCGAGAATATTAAGTTATATATATATATATATATATATTCCTTCGGTATGGTTAACATGACAAAATTTAATTTTTAAAAGAATTTTATTGATAGTTGTATGTAAATTTTTGTCATATATCAACAATATGGACGGTGTCATCAACACCAATTTATAAATAAAATGTATATAAAATATGATAGTCTAAAAAATATTGTATATACACAATTACAAGCTATAATTAGCTGTTATATCACTACAAGAAAAATATATTTTTGTGACTAATTTATTATAATGAAAAGACTATTCACAACTAAAATTAGTTGCGAATAGTCTTTTCGTTATAATAAATTGGTTACAAAAATTCATTTTTCTTGTATAAAGATGAAAAATGATAGATCATATATAATTTGAGTACTTCCTAACTAAGATCAAGATTATATTTTGAAAAATTATATTTAGTGTAGAGTTGCAAGAGAATTTATATTATATTAATGTAATAAATTAAAGGTGTGTCATATAAGATACCAAGTACTTGCAAAATAGAGAAGTACTCTTACACACACACATATAAATGATGAGTAATGTTATGTATAGTTGTAGAGTGCGCAAGCGTGGTGCATTAGCTTAAAAAAAATGAAGTTTATTATTAAAAAATTAATTTTTTTAATATGAATATCTTATTTATTCACTTTTTTAAAATGATTATATGACACTTACACATTATAATTACAACTATTATTTTATATATATATATATATTAAAGTTATCTTGAGTCGAATATAGGGGTGTAAAAAAAAACCGATAAACTGGACCGGACCGGACCAAACCGGTGGCATCGGTCCGGTCCCAAGGTTGGTTCGGTCTAGTACCGGTTTTAGTTTTCTTAAAACCGGTCAAAATCGGTCCGGTTTCAATTTTTCTTTTTCTAAAACTGGACCGGACCGGACCGATTTATATATATATATTAGTTTTTTATATTGTATATAATATTTATATATAATATATAACTATATATAAAATAGTTTTGTATTATATGATAAATTACTAATTAATATAACATTAAATTTTAAAATCTTATATCATTTTGCTTATTGTATTAATAGTTATACTAATATTATATAGTGCATATTAATATTTATACTAATACTATATCACTATATATTATAATATATCATTATAGTCTATAATACAATTATAATATATATTATAATATACTACAATATATTATCATTATAATATTATATACTATAATATACTATATTATATATTATATAATATATAATCTAGTACATTAAAACAGGTAAAATCGGATCGAATCGGACCGGAAATTGGTAAAATCAAAGTACAGGTTTAGGAGGGTAACCGGTGCGTAATCGATTTTGAAAAATACAAACCGGTACATACCGGTTCGATCTTAAATTTTGTTCAAAACCGGACCGAACTGAACCGCTTACACCCCTAATCGAATATATGATAGTTATTGTTTGGTGCAGCTAGCTAATTGATTTTCAGTACTCCTCAGTAGTAGTAGTACTGCTACAACACAGCTAATTCAACGGAGATGTTAGACAATGGGCATTAAATTGGACCACATTCTTCTTCAACAAGCGTTATCCCTGTTAGATAAAATGGGTCCGTTCCCTTCATTCATGATCAGTATCGATCGCTAGTGAAGGCTTTAAGCCCGTGATTTATATTTTCAATGACTTTTGCAGAACTCCTCCAGGTAGATGAAGAAAAATCGATCATGGAGTAGCGTTCAGGGACTCCACTCTACTTAGCTAGGACGCCTCGAATTAAGCAATGACTTTATTGCAGACATGCGTCTGCAATAATCTCTCTTCGATCGTTTCTACTTACCAAACAAAAAGAAACTTTTTGTTCTTACCCTAAAAAGTATCACATCAGACATGCATCACAGCTCAATATCTCTGTCGTTTCTTCTTGCCGTCTTGCACGTGAAGTCTTGCATGGACAGTTACCGAGTCAGGAATTTACTGGAGCCAAATAAAATTAGAATAATATATATAAAATATTATTTTATTTTATTTTTTTATAATTTTTTTATTATATATAATAATTTGATAGAAAAATTTATAATAAAAATAAAATACATGTAATATAACTTATGTATTAAAAAAGTATTTGATATATTAATAACAATATATCATTAAAATAATATAAAAATATTTATACAAATATATTAAATAAAAAAAATACAGAATGTCTAAAATTATAATTTATTTTTTTTTAACTAAAAAAAAAATCATCAAGTATTGAATTTAAATTAAAATTCTTAACTATTTCTCTTCAATATAGACAATTAAATTATTTGTTAAGAATTCATCTTCAATCTTGTTGTGAAGCCTTATTTTAACAATCTTCATAACTAAAAATGCTCGTTCACTGGTTTCTGTAGATATTGGAAGAATTAAAATTAAACGAATCAATCTATCAATAAGATAATATGTCTTTGATTTCTCTGTCTCTACCAATTTTCGACATAAATCTATAATGGATCTCAAATTTTGAAACTTAAGATTGCTAAGCACAACAACATCAAAATACTTCAATTAAAACTTTAAATTGATTTGCTCATTCTCAAAAAAATCAAGAGGATAATACTCTTCCGCAACACAATATATATCATCAATATTAAAGGATTTATACCCTTCATTTGGATCTAAAGTTGAGATAAGGGTTAAAAACTTTGTTATTCCTTAACTAAACTTATTATCAAACTCTTGCATTTAAAAAATAGAAAAAAGTTAAAAATACTACCGGTTATGGTTAGAATTTTTTTTAATTTAATAAAACTATGTATTTTATTTTATATGAGATGTATTTTATTTATTTCATTTTTATATCAGATTAAATTTTATGGAGTGATCAAAATAGTTTTTAGAAGATGGGTCAATATATGATAAATTAATATTATTTTATTAAATCAAAAATAGTAAGATATATATATTTTTTCAAATATTTTGGGGGGCCATGTCCCCCCCCCCCCCGGGCCCAACGTGGCTCCGCTACTGTGCATGGAGAATCCGAAGCAACCGGGTTAAACCGCTCAAAATCCAACTTCGCTATATAATGGTACCAGACACACCCACTACCCTAAAACCTCAAAGAAGCACAAACCTAAAGTACTATATACCTGTGAGGATGATTACTCCAATTTTCTTCGTCTTTTCTCTCCTCCTTTCCTCCTCCCATGCAGCTGTGCAAGACTTCTGTGTAGCTGACCTCTCTCTTCCTGAAAGCCCTGCTGGATACGCTTGCAAGAAGCCTGCAGCTGTGACTGTGAAAGATTTTGTCTTCTCTGGCCTAGGCATTGCAGGCAACACCTCCAACATTATCAAAGCTGCTGTGACTCCTGCATTTGCCACACAATTTCCTGGCGTGAACGGCCTTGGAATTTCCTTGGCTCGCTTGGACCTGGCTGTGGGTGGGGTCGTGCCATTTCACACCCATCCTGGAGGTTCAGAAGTTCTTCTTGTTGTGCAGGGAACAATTTGTGCTGGGTTCGTTTCCTCAGCGAATACTGTTTACATCAAGTCTCTTAAGAAGGGTGACATTATGGTTTTCCCTCAAGGATTACTGCATTTTCAGATAAATTCCGGAAATTCTCCGGCTCTTGCATTTGTCAGCTTCAGCAGTGCAACCCCAGGTCTCCAGATTCTGGATTACGTACTGTTTGCAAACAACTTGCCCACTGAAGTGATAGCCGCAACTACTTTCCTTGATACTGCTCAGATTAAGAAGCTTAAAGGTGTTCTTGGTGGAACTGGTTGATTATCTGTGTCGTGTCAATATTCCTATTCTCATGAAAATGCCCATAAGAGTAGGATCTTCATTCTTCCGATCATGAGTAGGACTTGAGGTTTCTAGGTCTATTAATAAGAGCAAACATGTGAGTTGTTTTTGTTTCATTTGTTTTTAGAAGTTTTCGAGTCTACGCTGGATTGGGTGAGTTGTTTTTGTTTCATTTGTTTTTAGAAGTTTTCGAGTCTACGCTGGATTGGGTGCATTCTGACTGCTAAGGTTCTACGTAACATATCTGTTGCAGCCGGCAAATTCCATTAAAGATGAATAATATTGTATTGTGTTTGGTTTGTCGATGATCGATTCCAAATGGGAAGTACTATATATTCCGATCCATGGAATAACGTCACAAAAATTAAAAATATAAATTTAACAAGCTCTAAGACAGTAGTGCTAATGCATGGCAATTAGTTTTTGCGGGATACTGGCTCCAATCCAAACATCCAGGTCGATCTGGTGAGTATGAAGAATGAAACACAGGGACGCCATTATTGATTTATCATCAAGGAAGAAAAACTCAGTCGATATATGGTTCTTACCTCTGAGCTAGGGGTTGAAAATTTTCAGATTTTTAAAAACCATTCACCTTCAAATGGGATAAAAAACCTTATCAACTACATTCTATGGTCCAAAATTCTTGACAGCTCACATGCATATGCCAAAAGTCATGACCTAGCTATCATGAACATTCCATTTAGATGCCAAGAAGATCAGTTTCGCCAGGCTCAGAAGTTGTACGGAGGCAAAAGCCTATCTTGTTTAATTTGTCACGAATCATTTCAAATTTGCCTCAAAACTCCATGCATTGCAGAGTTATCTTATCTTTTATACAGCAGAGGATAGAGCTCAATTGTGTGAATATCCAAAGACATCCTTCTAACATGACCAAAATGGACTGGATAAGATAAAGGGATCGAAGAGTACTAATATATTAAGGTTGTATATATGTAATCCTTGTTAATAACAACAGTATAATTAACAAGGGAGATGGTTTAGAAATGATCTCATGTGAAAATCTGAATAGTACTTATGTTGTAAATGAATTAAGTTTATCTCAAGAAGATCAGGGTGATGACCTTATCTTTGTGTGTGAGCTAGAGTAGATTATTTTCTTAGTACTTAAGCGAATCATGTTATGTGTGCAGTTGAATATATATTATTATTCACTTGTAATCATGTGATAGTACATGCATGAGTCGCATGACTAGTACTACGCGCACTGATCAAGTAACAAAAGTTTCAGTTCTAAATCCTATATATTTTTAGTACTTCGATGATCCAACGTACCCTTCTAAGAAACTTCACAGCAGTTTCGGACGACATAGCATGCCCCATCAATGACCACACATTAAGATTTGTTAGGTACATTCCATCACTCTCATCAATAACGTCCTAGCTATATCATCACCCGCCCATTGCGCCTTGCTTAGCATGCACGAGCATCGCTAGTACTACTGGAACGTTAGGAGAATATATATATAGTACTAAATTTACTACAAATTTTATTGGATTAATTGTAAAAGTATAGTACCTGAATTTTTAGGTTTTTATAGTTCGAAATCTCAGTTTCCAACTTTCTTTGACTAATTATATATACGTACCCGAGTTTACGAAAATCAGCAATTGGGTACTTTCGTCGATCTCTTGTTAGAAAACTAACGGGAGGCCACATGTCAGTTTGATATTGGTTGACACGTGGTGTCAATATGTAATGTAGCAATCTTCTTATATTTTCTTGCGAGTGATTGACAGAGATGATATGTAAAGATTCCTAAACTGACTTTTGCATATTTTTTATATACTATTGATATAATTGGTTGTATCAATTTTTTTAATAAATAACTAATTATATAAATAGAGTATGCAAAAAAATACACAAAAGTAATCACACATAAAATTTTTATATTTTATTACTGGTTTTTTGAACAAAAAAAATTCATTTTGTAAAAGTTAAAAAATAAGGGTTTCATGAATTGTAATTAAAAATGTAAAAACTTGAATAAATTAACGTAAATTTATTATAAAGATCTTACAAACTTATAATTAACGTACGTCATCGATGGCGTATAATTGATGGAATATAAAGTACTAGTGCATGCAATAGTACTACACAAAATTTATGTTCAATGCTATCAATCGGCACCAAACAGCCCTCTCTACAAACACAAACCTCAAATCTCAAGGACAGAAAGGTAATTTTTCATCAAACACAAACTACTACTCATATGATGATATTTGCTTTTATAATATAAATGATATATATATATATATATGAGAAAATCTTCCCGCAAGCGTAACCTTTCTTCTTTAAAAAACGGCATCCAATGAGAATATGCCACATAGACACTCTATTTTTTAACCTTGTGACCGTGTTGTAGAGAAATTTTCCATTTTCCATCTCCCTTCCCCCCTCTCTCTCTCTCTCTCTCTCTCTCTCTCTCTCTCTCTTAGGGCTGAGCAGAATTTCGAAAATTCGACTCCGATCCGGCTCCGCTCCGACTCCGAGAAGTCGGAGTTTTTTTTCCATTGAAATTCGGAGTCGGAGGTGTAGATGTTCCGACTCCGCCTCCGCTCCGATCCGACTCCGACCCACCGACTCCGACTCCGACTAATCCTCCGACTCCGACCCCGAATCCGACTCCCCCTCCGACTTCCAATCTGACTCCGATCCGATATTGTGCATATTTAATAAAAATATGTGTTTTCAATATATTAACATGTAATAAATAATAATGTATAAACACTATAATGAATATAAACATGTAACATTATAATACTAATGTATAATAATATGTAAAACTAATGGATAAACACAACTATATAAATAAAAAATTTATAATAACATGTAATAGTAATGTGTTAATAACTAAATTATTGATAATATAGATTTTATGAACAATATGAACAAATGTACCTAAAGTAATACACTTATAGTCTTATACTATAGTAACATGTAACACTAATGTACTTAATATACCATTGATAATATAGATTTTATGAACAATATGAACAAATGTACCTAAAGTAATACACTTATAGTCTTATACTATAGTAACATGTAACACTAATGTACTTAATATACCATGTAGTACTAGTACTAAAGTCTAATGTATAGTAATACTATACAATCTATAGACTATAATAACATGTAATACTAACTAATAATGTATTAAGCAATAAGCTACTAATGCTGCAATGCATAATAACATATTAACATGTAATACTAATATATAATAATTAATGTATAATAACATTTAATACTATTGTATAACATAATAACATGTACAAGTAATGTATAATAACATATAACACTAATATATAAATATTTAAAGTATAATAATATTTAATAGCAATGTATAGTAATCACTAATCAATGTATAATAACATATAACACTAACATATAAATGTTTAAAGTATAATAATATATAAGTTACTATACCTTATTTAGTTAATTTACATTACTAATTTACTATAAGTTACTAAACTTACTATATAAGTTACTATATAAGTTACTATAGCTTATTTTATATTTTATATTTCACGCAACCCTTTATTTTTTTTTCTAATATTTGTCACTGAAACGGCGTCGTTTGGGGTGAAAATAGCCCCAAACAGCGCCGTTTCAGTGCTGGAAATTAGGTTTTCCCACCCCTCCCCTTTCTTCCCTCCCCTCCCCCTGCTGCGCCGAATCTCTCTCTGCATCTCTCAGATTCTCAACCTCTCTCACCTCTCATCGCAACAGGCCGTTTCACCTATCATCACCTCTCAGATCCTCAGGCCGTTTCCCTTACCTCCGTCGCCCCTTCTTTGCAAAACCGAGGTTCCTCTCTCTCTCTCTCTCTTTCTCTCTCTATAATTTGTAAATCTTAACTATTTTTGCATTATTTTTGTTCATTTTCTGTATAGTTGTGGATATTAGGTTTGTTTGTGTGCTGGAATCGCTGGATAGTTGTGGATTTTATGATTGTGTAATGTATTGGATCCGTCCGTGACCCGACAAGTGTGGCTGGAGATTTGAAAAAAACGCCTGATGTTGTTGACAAACGAGATTGAAGGCTCCGAGTTTCTAAAAAAATGTCATTTTCACCGATCGGGAAAAAAAATCACATTGCTATCTCTATAAAATCAGTCTTAAAGTTCATCCAATCCGCATCAAGTTTTCTTCTTATCTCTATAACTCATCTGCATTCCTTCTACATTCTCGCTTTAAGTTTTCAATTCTTTTCTCAATGGCCAATTCTTCTAACATTCCTCTAGATCCATCCATGAGGTATTCAGTACCTCAACCTCCTGTCCTTTCTGCAGCTACCATTGGTGCCATGTTGCAGCAAGAAAATAATAGTATGGCTAATAAGTCAGACTCCGATGCTATCTACGACTTGGTGAGTCTCGGAACTCGCTACTCATCCTCTATTGTTGCTTTTTCCCAGCGGATTCAAGCCAAAAACCATGAGGTTGAAAAGCTTAAGGAACAAATTGTTGTACTTCAACGAATTGTTCAAGAGTCACACACAAGGGAAGGAATTCTTCGGCAGAAGAATAAAAAGTTGAAATCTCTATTGGATTCTTCATTCCGCTTGCCAGTTCCCATGGATAGGGATGACATGATATTGTATGAAGAGAATGAGCGTCTCAAACATGAGGCTAAGAACCTCAAGTTTATGTAAAAGTATTTAAAAAAAAATATCTCTATGTTTTTATGAACTTTGATCTATCTTTTAAGAGATATTGTGGGAAGGAATGAGAATGCCACATCATTAAAGGGAAAACATTGTGAGCCACAAGTTCTTGTGGCCTCTGAGATCTCTCTGTGCTGTGGATTCCTCGCATTTCTCCAAAAGATGGTGTTCTCATGTCTTCCCCTTTTTCTTCTGTCAGCATCTCTGTTTCCCTCACTCACTCCAAAAGATGGATGATGAGACATGAGTTGGTTGGATAATTTGAAATTTTGGAGGATAGATGATGATGGAATCTTGATGGGTTAAATGATGGTAGACCATGTGTTGTGTTGGCTTTGTGTTATTTTGTTTATTGTGTTGGCTTGAGGATAGTATGTGGTTGCTAGATTTGGTTATGTATTTTTGATTATGTATTTTTAATTTGTAATTTTGAATGAAAGATCTTAATTTGTAATTTTGGTTATGTATTTCTAATTTGTAATTTTGAATGAATGATTTTAATCTGTAATTTTGGTTATGTAGGTTTAATATGTATCATAGTTGGAAAATTTCTTGTTGCAAGTGTGAATTTAGTTTTATTTTATAGTGTCTAGGATTTTAATGTATGTATCACGTATGAAGGATTGATGATTCTAGTATGAATGATTTCTTTTTACAACAAATTTGGTTAAATAAATTAAAAATCTGAAATTATATTTTTTTTAAAAAAATTGATATAGAAGCCCAAATCTTTATTAAAGTCTAAAATTATGAGCTTGAAATGTCAAATGGGTTAAGGAAAAAAGACTAATAAAAAAGCCCACTGAAAAAGCCCAACTCCATTAAAGTCTAAAATTATGAGCTTGAAATGTCAAATGGGTTAAGGAAAAAAGCCTAATAAAAAAGTCCACTGAAAAAGCCCAACTCCGACTCCGTCCCGACTTCGCTCCGACAAATCGGAATCGGAGTCGGAGCGGAGTCTATAGCCTTCGGAGTCGGAGTCGGAGGTCGGATTCGGAATCCGACAAAGTCGGAGTCGGAGTCGGAGTGGCCCAATACCGACTCCGACTGGGCGGTGCTCAGCCCTACTCTCTCTCTCTCTCTCTCTCGGGAACTACTCCCTCCCTCGAGCCCAAGCCCCACCCACTCCATCTAAACACCAAAAATGCAACTAAGACAGCCATATACAAAAAGGAAAAATAACAAACACTTCGTCAATTTATTCTTCATTTTGCTGCATGTTCTTATAATATTTTCTTCACTCTTTTGATGATTCAGGGAAATCAAGAAGTCATCTTCAAAGCTGCTTCTGAGTTTCTGCCCACGATCATTGAGGTTTTTTTTTTTTTTTCCAATTTTAATTGCTGTAAAATTCAAACCAAATATCGGAAAGATGCATGTATGATGGACTAATAGTGAACTTTCTTACATTTTTACTTTGAGGTGTACAAAGCCTTGATAAACGAAATCAGTTCTATCCTAGGAGCAAAGGTGGAAAACTAGTTGTTCCTCTTCTTTCTAATGTAAATTTACAGTAGTCTACCACAAATTTTTTGGACGGAGCTGCAATTACCAGTTTAAAAAATCTTCCCCAGATTTCTTTCAAATGTTAGTGTGAAATTTTTTGGGTAGAGCTATGATTTTTGTATATATAAAATACAGTGCGATTTTTGTAAGATCTAGATAAACATTGAATGGGTGGGCTCGATGAGAGAGAGAGAGAGAGAGAGAGAGGTGATGGGGTGCTCGACGGGCTGCGACGGACTGGGGACGTACTGCGGAGTGCAAGGGATAATACCGAAGTGAATATGTTCTCTATTTTTCTAACGTATTGGATTTTGTTATCCCCTATAATGTGGTTCATAGTATTTAGACGTGGATTGCTCACGTGTCTATTTATTATTTATTGCTGTTAAGGGATTGGGAACGGCATAACGGTCCTACAGGGGGCCTCTATATATATTTATATACACATACACACACTAGTAAGGGTTCTATGTGCAAGACACGTATGCCCTGTTGAACACACTACCATAGAAAATAAAACGGTGGATATATGTGATAATTAAATTAAATTGGAACCTAAAAATAAGAATTACATTTTGAAAAATTATAACAATATTAGTCCAACGACTATTATTTATTTTGACGAATTATTTTAGAAAATAGGGTGACGATAATTTTTATTTTTTTTCCCAACAATATATATAGGGATGATAATAATATTATTAAATTTAAAAATAAATATAAATAAATCTATCTTGTGAATTATTATTCATATAGTACTCCCATGCAAAGCAAAACAGACATGCATAAGTTAAAGGGATGTCCATGTTTCCATCCAAAATACAACACAACCCATTATAAAGCTTATAGATTTAAAAAAGCAAAATGTAATGTATCTATTAAATATAAAAAATTATTCATAAACGGATAGACACTTTTAGTAGATGCTAGTTTAGGAGCCTACGTGCAAGACACATTCTCCCCGCGGCTGAAAGTACTACTGCATTCTTGATATGATAAATATGAATTTTAAGATGCATATTAATCAAAACAACAAGTATGATAAATGTAAAGATAACCATAAATCTATGCAACAAATTCTACAAATGATTATAATTATACTTGAAAAGAAAATGAAGGAAACATTAAAAATAAAATTATTGAATACATAATCAATTAAATGTTTAGAACTCATTATATTGAAATCATAATAGGACATGCATTGTTCCACTCCTTATTAGACTAGTTAGACATAATAATAATAATAATAATAATAATAATAATATGATAAATTAAAGAATAATTATAAACTGATTATACATAAATTGGAACCTAAAAATAATAATTGCATTTTGTAAAATGAAAATATTATTAGTCCAATGAATATAATTTGTTTTTATAAAGAAAATTTTTACTTATCATCCCCTATACACTACAACAAATATGGTTTTTAGTGACAGATTAGAAATAGTAATAGTCTCCAAACCGTCACTAAAATGTAATTTCTGTGACGGTTTGTGGGAACTGTCACTAAATGTTAGGCAATAATTTTTTAACATTTGAACGTTTTAGTTATTTTGTTCGCACATCACCTTAATGTTCGAACGTTATGTCTATTTACGTGCGAACATAAAAAATTTCAGTGCTAACGTTCGAACGTTATATTTACTTACGTGTGAACGTTAAAATTATTCGCACCAAAGTTCGAACGTTAAAGTTGTAAAGTTCAAACATTATAAGTTAATTTGCAGAAATTAACCATAATATATATTTGTTTAATATTAAGGTTGCATAAGCTAATATTAAAGAAAATTGAGAGTAGAAATTAAGCTACAATACATACATTAAATAATATTGTTCATTACATATGTCGAAAATAAAAAATAAAATATGATTAATATTTACAAATGACATTCAGAACTGTAGGTTTACAAAAGATCGAAACTCCTCAGTCAATGTTTCAACCTTATTGTTTAGCACATCTACATGATGTGCAAGATGTGCGACAGTTTGATCTATATGCGCAATCTGTCTATCGATTTGTCGGTCTATATGCGCCTTCATATCTGTCATCACTACATCAACCAAAGTAGGTCACACATCCCCCGCAGATACAACTGCTGGATGCTGACTAGTACTCGCAGATGGGCGAGCAACACCGGCCCCAGACTCAGTTGAAGGAACAAGATCTGATATAGGACCAAACTAACACCGAGCCTCTCCTCTCCTCTGTCCAATGCTCCGACGATGTGTGGTCATGTCGATGGGGCTCATCTGGTTTAGCATAATCTCCTCTGCCTGGAGTGGCACTCCCTAGGTTAGTAATAAGCGGCTGATGATGACTCCATACTGGAGATTTTTCGTTGTAACAATGTTGGTCTCGTAACCGATCCGCTCAAATATAATGAGTGGCAAGTCAATGGGCTCTCCACGTGCCAAGCGAATCAAGAACTGTGCGTGAGCTTGACTTAATATGGTCTTATGTGCTACAGGGTCTACATTTGTTGCAACAAAAATTTGCAACATACGAAAGAAAGATAGCAGCTGATTCTGGTTGAAGGAGTTCGGCCTATCGAGCTTCGTGCAGTCTTTGCTAGTGAGGATGTAGAAATCCTGTCCCGCTCATCATCACCAGCCTCAGGAGCAATATCCTCGCCCTTGGGCTGATCTTCTTCATGATTGGGCATAGTGTCAATAGGGCCCGTAGATGAAGCAGAAGTGGTTGGATCTGCCTCAAATATGCCCGGAGCAAATACAGCTGCTGTGTCACCAGCTTGAGCAGCTGTCGCCTTAGGTAGTATACGCGAAATCTGGAGTAACTCGACAATAACATCCTCCGAGAACTCAAATTGTACACCGCGTACAGTGAGGGTATGGGATGATGCATTGTTAGGCATGGTAGTCATACCCAATGTAAAACTCCCGAACCATTGAGGGGTAAATCTTTCCCCTCAATATGCATATTGGGCCCCAGCCTCTCGTGACGAAGACGTCTCTTAGCATCTTCTGCTCCTAGCTGAGCTCATCGGATTCATTAATAAGTATTTCTCGTTCACCCATAATAGTTCGTGCCCCCAGTCGAGCAATGTCCAAATTGCCTCCATCCCTACCTCGTTTCCTAGTTGTCATATAGTGAGCTATAACCTAAAAAAAAAAAATACAAGTCATAATATTTAAAAAAATATTAGAATTACATATATATACATATTACGACATATATGGATTATACACAAAATTAAAATATCATCATTATAAATTTATATAATTTTGACAGTAAATATATTAAACAATTCCACTTTTTCAATACCCAAAATAATAATAATAAGACGAAATAATATGAAATAAATTTAATGGAAATACGTTCGAATGTCACTAAATTGACGTTCGAACGATAAAATAACATAATTGGAAACAGTTTACATCTGATTGTACAATGATTGTACGTTCGAACGTAAATTAAGGAATTCAAATGTAAACCATTAACATTCGAACGATTATAGCTAAACTGGTAGAACAAATTTACGTCAGAATGTAAATTCGAACGTAAATTCTATATAGACATACGTTCGAACGTATTTAGATGAACATTCGAACGTAAATCAGATTCAAACGTCCTAATATTTACATTCAAACGTTTGATTTACGTTCGAACGTTTTATCCAACGTCATCTTTAAATGTTCGATAAAATACAGAATGAATGCAGTTGATTATGTTTGAACGTTAAGTTTTAACGTTCGGATGTAATGAATTTCAAACGTCACACGTTCGGACTTTTTTCTAACCGAAGAAGATGAACGGTTTACATTCGGACGTTTTATCCAATGTACTATTAAAACGTTGGATAAAAACATTTGAATGTCAAAATTTACGTTCGCACATTACAACATAATGTTCGGACTTAAAGAATTTATAACGTCCTATGTTTAGACTTTTCATTGTAATGTTCGAACGTTACGAGACAAAATGGCTGAGTCAACTCAGCCATTTCTGAAAGCTTTGAAACATGCATTTCGGGACAAAAAACAACCATAAAAATGATCTAAAGGCTATGGGGAATGTTTCTACAGTGGTATTTTACCCATTTACAACTAATGGAGGCCGAAAAATCCAGAAAAAAATCCAACCTGCAATGGGTTTCAAATTTTTGAAACCTACCGATTAAATTGGAAAGAACAACTCTACAGGGAGGGCACATTACCTTTTAGTGACAATTGCGGTGGCGTATGACGGCGGCTGCGGCGACGTGCGTGGCAGGTAGTATTGTGACTAGCTACATGATATTTGTCAATGTTTTTTTATATGTATTTAACTAGCTAGTATTGTGAATTTTTTGAAGGATTGTTTGTTGTGACTTGTTGAAAACTTGTGATTTGTAAGAGGAGAATATTGTGAGCACAAGGTATATTTACTAAACTCTATTGTTACATTTTGTTGTGGATTTTATTTGTGATATGGATTGTGTTGTACCATGAATTAAAATGATAAATTGTTGTTATGTATATGTTTATTCTTAAAATTAATATGTTTTAGAAGTGTGTATGTTTTTGAAGCATATTACTTGTGAATTTACGTGTTTATTTTTATAACATGTTGTGATTAAAGAATATATATAACAATATTAATGTATATATATAGTGTGATTATTTGTTGTGCATAGTAGATATTATATAATGGGAGGACTATATGCAATATATTTATTATATTTGAATAATAACAATTATTATAAGTTATAATATTATTTACAAATAATAATATGGAAATTATACAATAACTTATATAATAAATAAAATATACTAAGTGTCAATTATAATAATAATTATATAGTAACAATTAAAATTTATAAAATTATCAATAAATAAGTATCTAAATTGTATAATAACAATTAATAATATTGTTATTTATAAAAAATAACAACTAAAAATATAATTGGAAAATAATAACAATTAAGATTATTTAATAATATATAGTTTATTATATTAGTATCAATCCCTAATAATAATTATAATCTAATATATAGTATATTATATTAAATAAGAAATAAATAAATAATAATTATAATATTAATTATATAATAACAATTAAAATATAAATGTTATCAATCCTTAATAGTAATTATAATCTAATATATAGTATATTATATTAAATAAGAAATAAATAAGTATCAATTATAATAATAATAATGATATAATAACAATTAAAATATAAGTATTATCAATCCTTTGTAGTAATTATAATCTAATATATATTATATTATATATTATATTAAATAAGAAATAAATAAGTATCAATTATAATAATAATTATATAATAACAATTAAAATATAAGTGTTATCAATCCTTAATAGTAATTATAATCTAATATATAGTATCTTATATTAAATAAGAAATAAATAAGTATCAATTATAATAATAATTATATAATAACAATTAAAATATAAGTGTTATCAATCTTTAATAGTAATTATAATCTAATATATAGTATATTATATTAAATAAGAAATAAATAAGTATCAATTATAATAATAATTATATAATAACAATTAAAATTTAAGTGTTATCAATCCTTAATAGTAATTATAATCTAATATATAGTATATTATATTAAATAAGAGATAAATAAGTATCAATTATAATAATAATTATATAATAAAAATTAAAATATAAGTGTTATCAATCCCTAAGTATATTAACATTCGCTGTATATAGTTTTTATCTATCATAACTATAGTGAGCAAATAGTAGTGTTATTTTATTAAACTAGAGAGAGATATTATAAATATGCTCACAAGCTTCCTGTCTTGTAGAGAATGATTCAGAATTATCTTGAAGAAATATCTGTCAAGTTACTTGACCCTCAAAGTCTCTCCGGCCTTAAGAGTTGTTAAGGTTGGATAGTTTGTCACAGTTAAGTAATTGGACATTCTTGTTAGACATGTTCTTTGGGGTAATTCTCAATCATTCTTTACAAGAGAGGGCTAGTGTATGAGTATATTTTTCTATCTAACCTTTTGTTTAACAATATAACACGTGAATATTTGTTTGTACAAAATGTTAATTCAAACAACATGCACTAATTTGTTTGTAATGTTTTTTGTAAGATATTGTATGATATTGCATAAATAACCTTAGACCCTTTTGGAAATTAGTGTACATTTAGGTGTATACTAATTCCTGAATTGTCTAGTGTGGACAGTTTGAGATTATATTATCTATATTGCACATTCTTGTTATTCCTATTGAACACGTTTAGTATGAAGTTTCGGTGTCTGCCTTTTTTGTTCTCCGGGTATACTGTTCATAGGGTCACAATCCCTCTATGTGAACATATATACTTGGAGAACTATGGGGAGGTGCTGCCGAAATTTCTATTGACGTGGAAAGTAGTAGAGTGACGGAACTTGTGCAATATGGATAATATAATCTTGAATGAGATAGGACCAACTACCTTGAGAAAGAGTAGTTTGAATTGGAGCATGACATGTATGTGTATTATAGTATACTATGTGTTACTGATAATTAGATATTTTTAGAAATTGATAAAAGTTAGATGCGTCTAGGCGATAGACTTGGAAAGGATTACATACCCTATGCGCGTGGAGTAGGAACCTTCTTGATTTTGCAAGGGCCCCTGTTGATAGTCGTGATTACATTAAGTGTCCATGTCGAGATTGTAAAAATTTGTGTGGGTTGAATGAAGTTGAAAGTCATATATTTGTGAACGGTATGGATTTGGAGTATACTCGATGGGTACTACATGGTAAGCCGTATGAACAATCAACGGATGGATTATTCAGTTAGCGGGATAATTTGCGGCACGTGGATGATGATTATGAATGAGATGAGATGGAGGAGATGTTGAGTACCATTGGAGCTGGGATGTTTATGGATGAGGTTGACAACAATGCCTCAAGTGGCCGAGGGAATGATTCTGAAAATTTTCCTGCAATGTGGGAAGATGCAAAGCGTGAGCTTTATCCAGGCTGTACAAAACATTCCAAAATGTCGTTTATTGCGCGGTTGCTTCACATTAAGTCATTGTGTGGGATGTCAACCAAAACAATAAACATGGTATTAGACTTATTTAACGAAGTGCTTCCCGAAGGGTCTGCATTGTCGAAGAACTTTTATGAAGTGAAACAGTTAAGAAAGGGATTAGGGTTTGAGTATAAGTCCATACATGCATGCAAGAATGATTGTGTCTTATTTTGGAAGGAGAACGAGGAGAAACAAGCATGTCTTGTATGCGGAGAGTCGAGGTCGAAGGGTAAGAAAAGTGTGCTGGTTAAAGTCTTGCGATATTTTCCATTGAGACCTAGGTTGCAAAGATTATATATGTGTAAGAAAATAGCTCATGATATGAAGTGGCACAATGAGAAAAGAGTTAATAATGACGGATTTATGAGGCACTCAGCTGACTCACTTGCGTGGCAATCTTTCGATATTCAGTATCCAGAGTTTGTGATAGAAGCTTGGAACATGCGCCTAGAATTCACAACCGATGGATTCAACCATTTTGAAAATATGAGTACAAGTTATAGCACTTGGCCTGTAGTGTTGACTCCATACAATCTTCCACCATGGAGGTGCATGAAGGCGCCCAAATTTTTGTTAACTTTACTTATCCCTGACCCGAGATCACCTGGAAATGACATTGACGTATATATGCAGTCGTTGATTGAAGAGTTGAAAGGGTTATAGGAAATAGGCGTAAGAACTTATGATGCATCCACGTTGACAATTTTTCAGATGCATGCTGCGGTAATGTGGACGATAAATGACTTTCTGGCATATGAGAATCTTTTCGGCTGGAGTACTAAATGGAAATTAGCGTGTCCGACGTGTAATAAAGAAACTACTAGTGAGTGGTTAAAATATTCTCAAAAGTTGTGTTTTATGGGTCATCGACGTTATCTACTAACAAATCATGCATGGAGAACAGAATCCGCTAAGTTTGATGGGCGAGTAGAAGATAGAATTGCGCCAAATGAGTTGTCTAGGGAAGAGATACTGGAACAACTGGTACATGTGACAGCAAACAATTTTGGCAAAGGTTGGAGAAAGAACAAGAGAAAACGAGGCGTAACAAAATTGAATTGGACAAAGCGTAGTATTTTTTTTGAGTTGCCATATTGGTCATTAGGGCTGTAAATGAACCAGTCTGTTCGATAGCCCGCTCGGTTAAACTCGAATCGAACTCAACTAGTGAAAAAAAAAAGCTCGTTCGTGAAAGCAGATACCCGCTCGATTTGTAAATGACACATACCCGACAAAACTCGACTCGACTCGGCTAAGGCTCGTTTAGGCTCGCTCGTTTATGCTCGAGTCGACTCGTTAGCTCGACTCGATTAAAACTCATTCATATATTGATAAATATATACATACACCTATGCATGTATATATGTATTAGCTAATAATATAAGCATACCACTTTTATAATTAAATATATAATATGTATTCTAATTACTTATGTCTATATAGTGAATATACTTCATAGATATATTTTATAATTTGTATAATAATTAGTCGATAAAATTTAATAATTTCATATACTAGTATGTGGGAACCATATATGAAATAGATATATGTTATCATATTAAGTGTATGTATTAATAATATATGTAGGCATATAATATATTGTTATTTTGGATAAATATTAACTAGTTAGATATTAATTATTTATAAATTTTTTAAAATTTTATAATTTAATAGAGGTTCTACTTGTTAGTTGTATAAATTCAATATTAATTCTTTTTTATTTATTTAATTTATTAATTATTAGATCTTATTCCAAAAAAAACAAAAAACAATTCAAGCTCGAGCTTGAGCTCGGCTCGACTCGAATTCGTTTGTGAGACAAGCTCGAGCTAGGCTCGACTCGAACTCGTTTGTGAGACGAGTTGGAGCTTGAGCTCGAGTTGAGATTTTAACTTATTGAGTCGATCTCGAACAAAGATTTAACAAAAATCTCGAGCTCGGGCTCGAGCTCAAGCTCGAGTATTTTGAGTCAAGCCGAGCTCGGCAAGCCAAAAACTGACTTGGCTCGGCTCGATTATAGCCCTATTGGTCGTCTTACATGTTGCGACATAATTTAGATGTAATGCACATAGAGAAGAATATTTGTTAATATACTGGGTACATTGATGAGCATTAATAAAAAGATGAAAGATATGATTAAAACGAGGAAAGATCTTGAGAGAATAAGAATTAAACATAATCTGTATTTATGGGTGGAAAGTGATAGGGTGGTCATGCCGCATGCATGTTTTATGATGACAAGGGAGGAGAGGATGAACTTCTGCAAATGGTTGCAAGGTGTGAAGCTGTCAGATGGTTATGCTTCAAATATCAGTAAATGCGTAAGCCCTGATGACTGAAAAATTGTTGGATTGAAAAGTCATGACTGTCACGTATTTTTGCAGAAGTTATTACCGGTGGGAATTCGTAGGAAGCTAACATCTGCCGTACGTGTCGCCATAACCGAACTGTGTATGTTTTTTAAGAATTTGTGTGCTCGGGTAGTAAATCGAGTTATGTTGCAAAAACTGGAAGAAGACATTGCTACTATACTATGTAAATTCGAGTAGATCTTTCCACCATCATTTTTTGATGTCATGGTCCATTTAGTAATACATTTATCCCGGGAGATAATGTTGGGTGGATCGGTTCAGTTCCATTGGATGTATCCAGTTGAAAGATATTTGGATTGACTGAAGCGCATTGTTGGGAATTAAGCCAGAGCTGAGGGTTCAATAGAAGAGGCCTATATACAAGATGAATGATTAACATTTTGCTCTTTATATCTTCGTGGTGTTGAGACACGATTTAATCGTCAAAAGCGAAATGCTGATCTTGCTACTTCGCCTCCTGGTGAGCTATCAGTGTTTTCTCAGAATGTACGACCCTTGGGTGCACAAATGGGTTACGATTTACTTGATACAGAGTTGGATAAAGTTCAGTGGTACGTGCTAAATAATTGTCGGAAGATTGATCACTATCTTAGTTACGTCGTTGTAAAATGTTTAAATAATTCTAGAGATAATGAGGTTAACTATAACTTTTGTTACGTAAAATAATATGATTTTGCACTTATATACTGTGAGCACATGGACAAACTTAAGACAGAAGGCGTAGAGAATATAGTGGCAAAACACGAGGAAGAATTTTCTGGATGGTTTGAACAACGTGTATGAACTAAACTCTATATAATATGTTAGATTATGAAAGTTTTAACTCTAGGTAATATTTAATAAATAACATTATTTCAATTGTTAGATATTGGAACAACGTGCTCGTGATCCCGGATCAGTCTTTTTTGAATTGTATGCATTGGCCCGTGGTCCCTCAAATAGATCACTTCGATACACTGCATGCACGGTTCGAGATTATAGATTCCATACTCTGGACCGTGAACGTAATAGAAAGACTCAAAACTGTGGTGTATTGGTCAAGGGGAGTCATGGAACATATGATATTGATTATTATGGTGTCATTCGTGATATTATCGGATTGAAATATCTGGGTGGGTCTATAACATGTCTTTAAATGTGATTGGTGGGATCTAGGCGGTGGTCGAGTTTCGATATATAGGGATAATCATTTTACGAGTGTCAATACTGCATCTAAATGGTACGAAGATGATCCATTCGTATTGGCTTGTCAAGCTACTCAAATCTATTACTTAATTGATCCAATGAAAAATGATGATGAAGATAGTAGAGAGATAACTTGGCGAGTCGTACAAAAATTTGTCTCTCGAAATATATATGAAGTAGGAACGAGTGCAAATTATGATAATAGTGGAGATGAAGATGACACTTCGAATGTAGAGGCCTACCAGGAAGATGGAAGGGGTATTAACTTATTTGTTGACTTTGGTGCACTCGAGTTACTCCCCTTATGTAGAGATGGCGTCCCACTCATCCATCTCGACCCGTCTGTATTAAATGATCATTCAATTTAAGAAAGTGAAAAATAAGAAGAAGAGTCAGAAGAAGAAGATGAAGAAAAATCCGGGGGGGAAGTGGATAAGGAGGACGAAAAGAGGTTGATGATGATGACGGATATGCTATAGAGAGAGATTCTGAAACAAGCATGGAAAATACATCTGAAGATGATGACTAAAAGTACTAAAAACTTTATTCATATAAGTGAGTATAGAATTTAATAATAATAATTAATTTCTTTTAATTAAATTTTTTTTATATCTAATCATTTTCAAATATGCCGCCAAAAAGACAAAGAAGAAATGTGCCTCTTCCACCAAGTTCAAGTCCTGAACCCATTGAGGACTCCCCACTTGAGGAGTCCATTCCTGAAGATGAAGTTAACACTACAGAGAACGATACACAGTTGACACCTACTTGTAAGGAAATGTCGTTGATAATTAATTATATAATTAATACTTTTGTTTCAATAACTATACATATAACTATAAAAATTATACTATAATTTATTAGTTGATGCATCCGTTCGTTGCGGTCATGGCTATACACGCGACATTTCACTTGAGAAAAATCGAAGGCACGACAAACTGAAAGTCACAATTCCTGATAATTTCACTGGAGGAGTGGATGATAGTGCAGCAGTGCTTTCCTCCTGTATTGGCACAGTAGTCTGAGTTTATGCTCCATTTTATGTACGCTCTTGGCGAGATGTGCCGAATGAGATTAAGGAACACATTCGGAGTCGTGTGTTGGTGAGTTTACTTTGACAGATCATTTTTTTCACATAGATTAGTATATCATATTTTTAACATAATTAATTTATAATTAGAATGAATTTGACCTCGACTTTGGTCGTAGCGAGGATTTGAGAACTGTGAATGAGTTAATGGCTACACTATTCCAACGTCACAAATGATGATGTCATGACCACTTCAAGAAATTTGAGACGTTTGAAGAGGCTACACAGCCTCCTTTCCAGCAGATGAAATTAGACGACTGGATAAAGTGTTGTGATCTTTTTGCTTCTCCAGAATATCAGGTATTCTAGATTTATTTCCTTTAATTATTTATATTTATATTTGTTGAAAATATTTATATGTATATACATATATTACAATTAATATTATTAATAATTTTTGTAGTACTTAAGTTTTACAAATGCACATAATAGATCCGTTCTGACTATTCATCATCGTGCTGGTTCAAGATCATTCCATTGTCTTGCTGAAAAAATGGTAATTAATAAACTATATAATTCATTTATTTTCCTGTTATTCTTTTATATAAGTACTAACACTATCTTTTTAAAATTGCTAATGTCCTTTTGTTACAAACGTGATGATCCTGAAAACTTTTTCCTCGTTCATGTCTATGCTGCTGCTCACACTAATGAGTATAGTGACTGAATGGATCATGCCGCTGCAATTAATTATGTAAGCGGTGTTCCTTTTGTTAAATAAATTATGCAACATGTGGTTAAATTATTTTTTATTTGTATTTCTTTTAATACGTTACTTATTGTGTGTTTTGATCTTTCAAACTACAAGGAAAAATGATGGAGATGCAATTAGCTTCCAGGGAATCCTTTCCTAGTGACATAGACATTTTCACACAAGTGCTCGGGTCCAACTCTAGTATGACAAGAGGTTTGGGACGATCTTTCAAGCATTCCGGTTCATCTTCCTCAACCTCATCAATTTCACAAATTAGTAGTTTTACCAAAGATTTAGAAGCTGTACAATGTGAGAATGAGTATATGAGGTCTAGACAGCAAGAGTTGGAATCCCTTTTAGAGCGACAGTCTCATTTAGAGACGCTTTTCAGGACCAACAAAGAGACCAGAAGGAAAGAATACGTAGTGAGGTCCAAGAGCAAGTGCAGCGGGAGATGATGCTGCAAATGAAGCGTGTTATGTCATTGCAACATAATTGTGCTGAACGAAGAAAGAAAAAAAAATGAATTTTATTAGTGTATTAAATTTTTAATATCTAATTTGAAAACAGTTGCAAACATTGTTGGTTGTGAAATATGTTATGTAATATGATACAATTGGTATGTTTATTAATTGGATGAGTTTAGTATTTCTGATATGTACGTTCGAATGTAAATAAAATACGTTTAAACAGTATTTGAACACACGTTTGAACTTAACCACACAAAATTATAACAAAATGTTCGAACGTTTATGTTGCCCAGATGACTAACACAAGAGGGGGGGTGAATTGAGTTGTATTTAAAAAAAATAACAATTATAAATCAAATATACAATATAAAATATAAACAAAATATGAAACAGCAATAAATATAAAGAGTAAGGGTAAGAGAGAAGCAAACTCAGTATGTTAACGAGGTTCGGCCCCACTGCCTACGTCCTCGCCTCAAGCTACCCCTTGAGGATCCCCGAAT
This sequence comes from Carya cathayensis, assembly GCA_011037825.1. Classification (NCBI taxonomy): domain Eukaryota; kingdom Viridiplantae; phylum Streptophyta; class Magnoliopsida; order Fagales; family Juglandaceae; genus Carya; species Carya cathayensis. Next base: position 107,091 of record QGSO01000802.1, on the reverse strand, counting down.
TCACTATTCAATCTCCTTCAGGTGGAGATGAAAACCTATTACACCTTTGAACAACACCGCTACAAAGGATCCGTGCAGAACACCCTCTATACTTTCAATCACCTTACACGTGGTGATTCAACGATTGTGACGCCCCCAAGTCCCCACGCCCGGACATGGGGAAATTGAGACGTCCGGATGGTGACAACACGGGTCACCACCCTATCGACGAGTGCCGAGTGTGTGCAAGCGACAAAAGTGCACGAAGAGATACGCAGCGGATAGCAAATACATATAACTAAGTACCAGAATTTTTTCTTAATTAAAATACAAAGCGGTTCAAAACATACATAATAGAATATTACAAATACAAATAGTGTTTTAGAGCCAACTCCAATGGATAAGTTCCAACTCAAAACTCCGGCGGAGCCGCATCCTCGGGCTCAGCCTCCTCCTCCTCCTCGATTCCTGCACCAAAATCTACGGTACCAAAAATGGTGCCGCAGGTAAGTAAAATCCAAAACCCACTAGATAAAAACATATAGAACTCAAACAATATGCATGAATAAATGCCAATGCACCAAACCCATAAAACCGTATTTTTTTCCACGCACGCCAAAAATCTCATTTGGCCCAAAAACATATTGTGACGCCCCCAAATTCCGCTTGGGATTAAACGGACATTTGAAGCGTCGAGACATGCAACACAAGGTTACCTGCCCCCGTTCATGACAGATAAGATGCAATGTTCCTAACATGCATCTAGCATTATGCAATATTCGCAGCGGATAATGTTTCTCTTTAGCAAAACTATGCACCAAACCAAAAGGCATACTAAAAAGCCGTGATCACCACACTAGTTTAAAATGGTTGTGATCAAAAGAATACTTGAGATACAACTCCAAAAGTACAAGTATTAACCTAAGTTAAATACTATACCATCATCAACATCGCACCGTGGCCTAGTCGACCGTATTCAGTTGGTCAGATTCCAATTCTCCTTTGGGTCCTGTAACAAGATCTACCATTCGGGGGGAATGGTAGTTGGGACTACCACAGTGAGATTTGATTACAAATCTCAGTAAGTTAACATAAAACTCTTGGAATTATATTTATATTTTTGCTTGAAAAACTAACGCACATTCTCAGGGGGAGCTTAAGTATTAATACAGGCTTCAGGTTCTATCAAGTATTTGTCATCATCAAAAAGGGGGAGATTGTTGAACCTAAGGTTTCAAGTTTTGTGTAATTATATATTTACACATGGATTTTGATGATAACAAATGAATTCAAAGAATGAAGGAGTCTCAAGCTCAATTTGTCCACACAATGGAGTCAAGCACATCAAGGAACCAAGCATGAGTAAGAAGGAAACAAGTTCACATTAAAGTCATAGAGAAATGTTGTAAATCTCTTAAAATTCGAAATTAGGATTAAGGCTCAAAATTAATATTTTATCATAAAACATTAAAATACATTTTCCACATGTGCATGAATATTTTGAAAATTAAATTTGAAAATTTTGAAAGATAATTGATTGTCATCTTTCACATGTGCATGCCATGATTAAAGGTTTGAACTTTGAAAATATTAAAGATGATTGATTGTCATCTTTCACATGTGCATGTTTTATTTGAATATTTTCAAAAGTGATTGATGCTTTTCTTGACTTATGCAAAAGAAAGTCTTTTTGAAATGAAAGAAAGGTGTTCCTTTGATATTAAGATAGTGAATTTTTGAAAAGTAAAGTGTGCTCCTTTTGTCATATGCAAAAAGTAAAAGATTAGGTTTGAAATTTTTGAAAAGCAAAGTGTGCTCCTTTTGTCATATGTAAAAAGTAAAAAGATTAGGTTTGAAATTTTTGAAAAGATGAATGATGATGTTTTTGACATGTGAATCTTTTTAAATTTGAATATGAAGTCTCATATGCCTATAAATAGATCATTTGAGAGCTTCACATTCACAACACCAAGAGCATACAACTCTCATTCAAAGACTTTCATTCTCTCTTCTCTAAGCATTGAGCCTTAACCCTTGTTCATTTTGAGAGATATAGTTTGTACTTGTATTGTTCTTATTTCACTCATTGAGGAGTGTTTTCTGATATCCTACCCACTATCAATTCTTGTATCAGTAAAAGGGTGTGTACAACCCTTGTGCGTGTAGAAAGTGTTCTACACAGGGAATCGTTGAATCACCACGTGTAAGGTGATTGCAAGTGTAGAGGGTGTTCTACACGGAATCCTTTGTAGCGGTGTTGTTCAAAGGTGTAATAGGTTTCTATCTCCACCTGAAGGAGATTGAATAGTGAATTCGGGGATCCTCAAGGGGTAGCTTGAGGCGAGGACGTAGGCAGTGGGGCCGAACCTCGTTAACATACTGAGTTTGCTTCTCTCTTACCCTTACTCTTTATATTTATTGTTGTTTCATATTTTGTTTATATTTTATATTGTATATTTGATTTATAATTGTTTTTTTTTTTAAATACAACTCAATTCACCCCCCCTCTTGTGTTAGTCATCTGGGCAACATAAACGTTCGAACATTTTGTTATAATTTTGTGTGGTTAAGTTCAAACGTGTGTTCAAATACTGTTTAAACGTATTTTATTTACATTCGAACGTACATATCAGAAATACTAAACTCATCCAATTAATAAACATACCAATTGTATCATATTACATAACATATTTCACAACCAACAATGTTTGCAACTGTTTTCAAATTAGATATTAAAAATTTAATACACTAATAAAATTCATTTTTTTTTCTTTCTTCGTTCAGCACAATTATGTTGCAATGACATAACACGCTTCATTTGCAGCATCATCTCCCGCTGCACTTGCTCTTGGACCTCACTACGTATTCTTTCCTTCTGGTCTCTTTGTTGGTCCTGAAAAGCGTCTCTAAATGAGACTGTCGCTCTAAAAGGGATTCCAACTCTTGCTGTCTAGACCTCATATACTCATTCTCACATTGTACAGCTTCTAAATCTTTGGTAAAACTACTAATTTGTGAAATTGATGAGGTTGAGGAAGATGAACCGGAATGCTTGAAAGATCGTCCCAAACCTCTTGTCATACTAGAGTTGGACCCGAGCACTTGTGTGAAAATGTCTATGTCACTAGGAAAGGATTCCCTGGAAGCTAATTGCATCTCCATCATTTTTCCTTGTAGTTTGAAAGATCAAAACACACAATAAGTAACGTATTAAAAGAAATACAAATAAAAAATAATTTAACCACATGTTGCATAATTTATTTAACAAAAGGAACACCGCTTACATAATTAATTGCAGCGGCATGATCCATTCACTCACTATACTCATTAGTGTGAGCAGCAGCATAGACATGAACGAGGAAAAAGTTTTCAGGATCATCACGTTTCTAACAAAACGACATTAGCAATTTTAAAAAGATAGTGTTAGTACTTATATAAAAGAATAACAGGAAAATAAATGAATTATATAGTTTATTAATTACCATTTTTTCAGCAAGACGATGGAATGATCTTGAACCAGCACGATGGTGAATAGTCAGAGCGGATCTATTATGTGCATTTGTAGAACTTAAGTGCTACAAAAATAATTAATAATGTTAATTGTAATATATGTATATACATATAATATAAACAACAAATATAAATATAAATAATTAAAGGAAATAAATCTAGAATACCTGATATTCTGGAGAGGCAAAAAGATCACAACACTTTATCCAGTCGTCTAATTTCATCTGCTGGAAAGGAGGCTGTGTAGCCTCTTCAAACGTCTCAAATTTCTTGAAGTGGTCATGACATCATCATTTGTGACGTTGGAATAGTGTAGCCATTAACTCATTCACAGTTCTCAAATCCTCGCTACGACCAAAGTCGAGGTCAAATTCATTCTAATTATAAATTAATTATGTTAAAAATATGATATACTAATCTATGTGAAAAAAATGATCTGTCAAAGTAAACTCACCAACACACGACTCCGAATGTGTTCCTTAATCTCATTCGGCACATCTCGCCAAGAGCGTACATAAAATGGAGCATAAACTCAGACTACTGTGCCAATACAGGAGGAAAGCACTGCTGCACTATCATCCACTCCTCTAGTGAAATTATCAGGAATTGTGACTTTCAGTTTGTCGTGCCTTCGATTTTTCTCAAGTGAAATGTCGCGTGTATAGCCATGACCGCAACGAACGGATGCATCAACTAATAAATTATAGTATAATTTTTATAGTTATATGTATAGTTATTGAAACAAAAGTATTAATTATATAATTAATTATCAACGACATTTCCTTACAAGTAGGTGTCAACTGTGTATCGTTCTCTGTAGTGTTAACTTCATCTTCAGGAATGGACTCCTCAAGTGGGGAGTCCTCAATGGGTTCAGGACTTGAACTTGGTGGAAGAGGCACATTTCTTCTTTGTCTTTTTGGCGGCATATTTGAAAATGATTAGATATAAAAAAAATTTAATTAAAAGAAATTAATTATTATTATTAAATTCTATACTCACTTATATGAATAAAGTTTTTAGTACTTTTAGTCATCATCTTCAGATGTATTTTCCATGCTTGTTTCAGAATCTCTCTCTATAGCATATCCGTCATCATCATCAACCTCTTTTCGTCCTCCTTATCCACTTCCCCCCCGGATTTTTCTTCATCTTCTTCTTCTGACTCTTCTTCTTATTTTTCACTTTCTTAAATTGAATGATCATTTAATACAGACGGGTCGAGATGGATGAGTGGGACGCCATCTCTACATAAGGGGAGTAACTCGAGTGCACCAAAGTCAACAAATAAGTTAATACCCCTTCCATCTTCCTGGTAGGCCTCTACATTCGGAGTGTCATCTTCATCTCCACTATTATCGTAATCTGCACTCGTTCCTACTTCATATATATTTCGAGGGACAAATTTTTGTACAACTCGCCAAGTTATCTCTCCACTATCTTCATCAGCACTTTTCATTGGATCAATCAAGTAATAGATTTGAGTAGCTTGACAAGCCAATACGAATGGATCATCTTCGTACCATTTAGATGCAGTATTGACACTCGTAAAATGATTATCCCTATATATCGAAACTCGACCACCGCCTAGATCCCACCAATCACATTTAAAGACATGTTATAGACCCACCCAGATATTTCAATCCGATAATATCACGAATGACACCATAATAATCAATATCATATGTTCCATGACTCCCCTTGACCAATACACCACAGTTTTGAGTCTTTCTATTACGTTCACGGTCCAGAGTATGGAATCTATAATCTCGAACCGTGCATGCAGTGTATCGAAGTGATCTATTTGAGGGACCACGGGCCAATGCATACAATTCAAAAAAGACTGATCCGGGATCACGAGCACGTTGTNATAAATATAATTCCAAGCATATATAACAAGTTTAGCAATTTAAACAATGTTAATGTTCTAGTCAAAAACTTCTCCCCCTTTTAGCATCATTAAAAAGGATCCGCAGCAAATAAATGGTCTGAAGAAAACGGTGTATTGTAGACACTGTAGAGAATAATTGGATCCGTCCGTGACCCGACAAGTGTGGCTGGAGATTTGAAAAAATCGCCTGATGTTGTTGACAAACGAGATTGAAGGCTCCGAGTTTCTAAAAAATGTCATTTTCACCGATCGGGAAAAAATCACATTGCTCTTTGACTTGGATGATAGCTCGTCTTGTTCTTTATACTATCTCTATAAAATCAGTTTTAAAGTTCATCCAATCCGCATCAAGTTTTGTTCTTATCTTTATAACTCATCTGCATTCCTTCAACATTCTCGCTTTAAGTTTTCAATTCTTCTCTCCATGGCTCATTCTTCTAACATTCCTCTAGATGCATCCATGCGGTATTCAGCACCTCAACCTCCTGTCCTTTCTGCAGCTGCCATTGGTGCCATGTTGCAGCAAGAAAATAATAGTATGGCTAATAAGTCAGACTCCGATGCTATCTACGACTTGGTGAGTCTCGGGACTCGCTACTCATCCTCTATTGTTGCTTTTTCCCAGCGGGTTCAAGCCAAAAACCATGAGGTTGAAAAGATTAAGGAACAAATTGTTGTATTTCAACGAATTGTTCAAGAGTCTCACATAAGGGAAGGAATCCCTCGGCAGAAGAATAAAAAGTTGAAATCTCTATTGGATTCTTCATTCCGCTTGCCAGTTCCCATGGATAGGGATAACATGATATTGTATGAAGAGAATGAGCGTCTCAAACATGAGGCTAAGAACCTCAAGTTTATGTAAAAGAATTTAAAAATTATCTCTCTATTTTTATGAACTCTGATCTATCTTTTCAGAGATATTCATAATATGCATCATACATATTTCTCTTCTAATCATACATAATCTATCTTCTGATAAAGGTTTTGTGAATATATCTGCTAACTGATCGTGTGTGTTTGTGAACTCTAGTACTATATCGCCTTTCTGCACATGATCTCGAAGAAAATGATATCTTATTTCAATATGCTTAGTTCTAGAATGTTGTATTGGGTTCTTTGAAAGATTTATAGCACTTGTGTTATCACATTTGATTGGAATGTGATTATACATGAGTTTAAAATCTTCAAGTTGTTGCTTCATGTAAAGAACTTGAGCACAACAACTACCCGCAGCAACATATTCTGCCTCAGCAGTAGATAGTGCAACAGAATTTTGTCTTTTACTAAACCAGGAAACTAATGCATGACCTAAAAAGTGACATGCTCCACTAGTGCTTTTTCGATCTATTTTACAACCAGCATAATCTGCATCTGTGTAGCTGATTAGATCGAAAGATGTGTGTTTAGGGTACCATAACCCTAGGTTAATTGTACCACTAAGATATCTAAGAATGTGCTTAACTGCAATTAAATGAGATTCTTTTGGAGATGATTGAAAGCGTGCACATAAGCACACAATAAACATAATATCTGGTTTACTGGCTGTCAAATATAATAAGCTACCAATCATACCTCGATATACCTTCGAGTCAACTGGCTTACCGGATTCATCTCTATCAAGTTTAGTGGATGGGCTCATTGGTGTTCCAGTTTCCTTAGCACCTTCCATTCCAAACTTTTTCAGCAATTCCTTAATATATTTTGATTGATTGATGAATGTCCCACTTTTTACTTGCTTAATTTGAATCCGAGAAAGAATGTAAGTTCTCCCATCATGCTCATTTCAAATTCATCCTCATAGTCTTAGCAAAAACTTGACACATGTTTTCATTAGTAGCACCGAATATTATATCATCAACATAAATCTGAATCAAAAGAATATCATCATTTTCGTATTTAATGAAAAGAGTTGTGTCTCTTGAAAAACCTTTTTCAACTCATTGAAAGAAACCTTTACTTTAATCAAGAAACCACTGAGTCTCTCGTACCAGCTCTAGGAGCTTGTTTGAGTCCATATAGTGCTTTTGTGAGTTTGAAAACATGATTTGGAGAAATATGATTTTCAAAACCTGGAGGTTGCTCAACATATACCTTTTCATTTATAAAACCGTTTGTTTTTGCTTGTAGAGGACTTCATGCATACCTATAAAAACAATTAAAATGATTTTTCTTGGTACCCAAATCTGGGTTTTTTAGTATAAAACAAGATTTTAGGCCATAGTCTCACTTTACTTTGTTTTGAGACTTCATGCTACTTAAAACAAAAGATTTTTGTACAGTTTGTTATTATAGTATAGAAGAAATTTTTAGGTACCCATATGGCCCTAATAGTCATTGTATGCTTTTCTTCTAATAGGACAAGCATGATAATTATGACCATTTCTATTACAAAAATTGCAAATAGCATGTGGCATATATGAAGAACTTGAGTGATTATAATAGTATCCCTTTAATAGTATCTTTTTTTTTTGACAAACTTATTGTGAAAAGAATTTTGAATATTGTACTTTGATGTAGAAGGATTATCAAAAAAGTTTTTATAAGGTTTGAATTTTTGTTTTGGCATATATCCCAAGCCTGCCTTGTCAAAAACACATCTTTGACTACCAAGAAGTTTTTCAAAATTTCTTTTTCCATTCGTAAATTTTTCAACAATATTTTCTAAATCAGTTTTCTTTTTTTTCAACTCAAGATTTTCATTTTTCAAAACAATACTTTCTTTTCTTAAAATATCAATTTCGTTTGTTAAAGAATAATTTTTCTTTTTCAAAGCAGTATATTTGATACCCAATTTTTCAAATTCCTCATATACCTCCTCTAAAACATTTTGTAATTCTTCATATGAAGGATTTTCAATATTATCAAAATTTGTTACCTCAATGTCATCTTTAGCCATAAGACAGAGATTTGCTGATTCTTCATTGCTTGCTTCACTATCTGAGCTACTTGAATCATCATCCCATGTAGCTTTCATTGCTTTCTTGCCTTTGTTTCGATCTTTCTTTTAGGGGTGTAATCGGTCCGGTTTGGTCCGGTTTTAGATAAAATCTAGGACCGAACCGGTATGTACCGGTTTTATATTTTTAAAAACCGATTACGCACCGGTTACTCCCCTAAACCGGTATGTCCGGTTTTACCGGTTCCGGTCCGGTCCGGTCCGGTTTTCCGGTTTTAATATATTAAGTATATTAGTATTATTAATGTATTTATAAAAAAAAAATCTATTGAGAATTTATTAGGCAATAAAATGTATTTAATATATATATTTTATATTTAAAACATATGATCAAATAAATATTTATGTTTAAGATTGAAATGTTATGTTATAAATTATAATATATTATTTCATACATTATTATATATATTATATATGAAATATAATATTAAAAATTAATAAAATATATATATATAATGTGAACCGGTCCGGTCCGGTCCGGTTCGGTGTTGGAAAACATAAAACCGATTCCGGACCGGATTTGACCGGTTTTTAAAATAAAAGAACCGATTCCAAACCGAACCGGTCAAAAACCGGACCGAACCAACCGGTTTGGTCCGGTCCGGGCCGGTTTTCCGGTTTGTCGGTTTATTTTTACACCCCTACTTTCTTTAGCAGAGGACAATCTGGCTTGATATGACCAGGCTTATTATATTTATAACAAATTAAAGTGTCATTTTTACCTGAATCTTTCTTGGAAAACTTTTTGAAGGATTTCCTCGGATGAGTTTTATTTTTCTTTAAGAACCTCTGAATTCTTCTTATTATCATCGCAACTTCTTCATCTTTGTCATCATTTTCCTCATATTCATCACTTTCACTTTTATGAGGAACAGCTTTAAGTGCCAAGCTCTTCTTTGGCTTTCCTTCTTCTTCTCCTCTTTTCAATGTGTACTCATGGGTGATAAGTGACCCGATGAGTTCATTCACTTCGAGCTTCTTGAGGTCTCTAGCTTCAAGAATCGCTGTCACTTTTGATTTCCAACGTTTTGGTAGAGAGTTGAGAATTTTTCTTACTATCTCCACTTTGGAATAAACTTTACCAAGTGCTGTCAAGCTGTTTATGATGTTAGTAAAACGAGTGTGCATACTAGAAATAGATTCATCATCATTCATCTTAAACATTTCATATTCATGAGTAAGAATATAAATTTTTGATTCCTTGACTTGAGAAGTTCCTTCATAAGTAACTTCCAAGTTATCACAAATTTCCTTTGCCGTAGCACAAGTCATTACTCTATTAAACTCATTACCATTAAGAGCATTATATAATAAATTCATAGCAGTTAAATTCAAAGTATAAAGTCTATCGTCTTCACGATTAAACTCTTCTTCTTCCTTTTTGACCTTTACTCCATCAACCACTTTTGTTGGAATATAAGGTCCATTTACAATGCATTTCCAGATTTCTCGACCTTGAGCCTGAAGGAATATTCTCATTCTAACTTTCCAGAATGAGTAATTGTCTCCACAAAAGAGTGGAGGCCGACTGCTAGATTGACCTTCACCAAATGAAGCTGCAATGTTAGCCATAAGATCTTAACTCAAAAGATAGTTAATCTTATAACAGAGCTTTAGCTCTGATACCAATTGTTGCCCAGATGACTAACACAAGAGGGGGGGTGAATTGAGTTGTATTTAAAAAAAAAAAAAATTATAAATCAAATATACAATATCAAATATAAACAAAATACGAAATAGCAATAAATATAAAGAGTAAGGGTAAGAGAGAATCAAACTCAGTATGTTAACGAGGTTCGGCCCCACTGCCTACGTCCTCGCCTCAAGCTACCCCTTGAGGATCCCCGAATTCACTATTCAACCTCCTTCAGGTGGAGGTAAAAACCTATTACACCTTTGAACAACACCGCTACAAAGGATCCGTGTAGAACACCCTCTACACTTGCAATCACCTTACACGTGGTGATTCAACGATTCCCTGTGTAGAACACTTTCTACACGCACAAGGGTTGTACACACCCTTTTACTGATACAAGAATTGATAGTGGGTAGAATATCAGAAAACACTCCTCAATGAGTGAAATAAGAACAATACAGCACAACCTATATCTCTCAAAATGAAAAAGGATTAAGGCTCAATGCTTAGAGAAGAGAGAATGAAAGCTTTGAATGAGAGTTGTATGCTCTTGGTGTTGTGAATGTGAAGCTCTCAAATGATCTATTTATAGGCATATGAGACTTCATATTCAAATTTAAAAAGATTCACATGTCAAAGACATCATCATTCATTTTTCAAAAATTTCAAACCTAATCTTTTTACTTTTTGCATGTGACAAAATGAGCACACTTTACTTTTCAAAAAATTCAAACCTAATCTTTTACTTTTTGCATATGACAAAAGGAGCACACTTTACTTTTCAAAATTTTCAAACAAAGGCATCTTCCTTTTGCATAAGTCAAGAAAAGCATCAATCACTTTTGAAAATATTCAAATAAAACATGCACATGTGAAAGATGACAATCAATCATCTTTAATATTTTCAAAGTTCAAACCTTTAATCATGGCATGCACATGTGAAAGATGACAATCAATTATCTTTCAAAATTTTCAAATTTAATTTTCAAAATATTCATGCACATGTGGAAAATGTATTTTAATGTTTTATGATAAAATATTAATTTTTGAGCCTTAATCCTAATTTCGAATTTTAAGAGATTTACAACATTTCTCTATGACTTTAATGTGAACTTGTTTCCTTATTGCTCATGCTTGGTTCCTTGATGTGCTTGACTCCATTGTGTGGACAAATTGAGTTTGAGACTCCTTCATTCTTTGAATTCATTTGTTATCATCAAAATCCATGTGTAAATATATAATTACACAAAACTTGAAATCTTAGGTTCAACAGAGACTGGTATAGCCAACACATCACCATCTAGCCCCAAAACTAATATCCTCTACCTCTGTAACTTATAGCCCCTGTTTTCAAGCTAGAAGGCCAACTGAAGTTGCGCACAACTTTAGTTTTTCTCAAGTGTGACACCATTTGTCAACATATCATCAGGCCTAGTTCTTGCTTCCACAAATCTTCTCAAGTATCAACATCAAGTAGAGATCAAATGAAATGATACCTAATTTGAATATGCGTAATCCTGGAATGAAATATAGGATTCTTGGCAAGAAATATGGCACTCTGACTATCGTTGTAGAGAGCGCCCTTCTAAATCTTCTTATCTAACTCCTCCAGGAAGCTCTATAGCCAAATCATCTCCTTTGAAACTTTTGATACTGCAACATACCTAGCTTCTGTAGTAGACAATGCAACTGTCTTTTGGAAGTTAGAACCCCAAGACACAACAGTACCAGCCAGAGTGTATATAAAGCTTGTGGTACTCTTTCTACCATCAATTTCTCCAGCCAAGTTAGCATCAATATAACCATGTAGCTCCAGACTATCTCTAGTGAAATATAGACACGTTTTTGAGGAGCCTTTTAAGTACCTCAAAATCCACTTTAGAGCTAACCAATGTTGTCTTCCTGGGTTGCTCATACTCACAACTCCAACTGCATGGGCAATATTTGATCTTGTGCAAACCATATAGTGTGCCCACTGGTTTGGCCTTGTCCATGTTGAATTTGCTGAGTACTTTTTTCACATACTCTACCTGTGAAAGTCTCAATGTGCCAGTGATTCTGTCTTTGACGATTCTCATGCCAAGGATTTCTTTTGCAGCTCCCAAATTCTTCATTGCAAACTGCTTTGACAACTGCTTTTTCAGATTATTAATCTCTTCAATGTTGGACCCTGTAATGAGCATATCCTTCACATATAACAATAGAATAATATTAAAGTTATCAAAGTACCTAACATAGTAGCAACGGTCTGCTTGACATCTAATGTGCCCTAAACTGCACATGAAACTGTCAAACTTCTTGTACCACCATCTAGGAGCTTGTTTCAGGCCATATAAACTTTTCTTCAATTTGCAGACTGAACTCTTATTTCCTTATAATGTGAACCCCTTAAGCTGGTGCATATATATGTCTTCTTCCAAATCCCCACAAAGAAAAATGTTTTCACATCTAATTGTTCAAGATGTAAATATTCAGTAGCCACCATTGCCAATACTAACTTAATGGTCGAGATCTTCACCACTACAAGAGAGAAGATCTTAGAGTAGTTAATGCCCTTTTCTGTTGAAAACCTTTTACGACAAGCCTTGCCTTGTAACTTTTACTACCATTAAGCTCAGTTTTCACCTGGTACACTTATTTATTGTGCAACCCCTTCTTCTCTGGTAGAAGATCTGTCAATTTCTATGTCTGATTCCCTAATAAGGAATCCATCTAATCCTTTATGGCTAACTCCCACTTGCTCAAATTTTTTATTCTGCAAGGTTTTCCCTTAACTTTGTGGCTCCCCACCATCTGTCAGTAGAATATAGTTCAAGGTGGGTGAGAATTGTTGCGGGGGTTGGATAGTCCATGTATACCTACGAACTGCAGGTGTAGACGACTCTAGATCTGAATGCTAAATAATAGGAATGGGTGCACTGGGCGTACTCTCCCCGGCACTGACGTCCCTGCTTTGTACTGTAACCTCTGGTAGGTCATCCAGGCTTATGAACTTAGACTCTTAAGGAGTCGCATTAGCTGTTGTACTGGACCTATCCTTGTACATAACTTTCTCATTAAAAACCACGTTTTTGCTCCTGATGATTTTCTGACTCTGTTTATCCCAGAATCGATAGACAAATGCCACATCTCCAAAATCAATAAAATAACATTTTTTAAAATTTTTCCTCAAGCTTGCTACAAGCATCAAAATTAACATGAACATAAGAAACAAAACCAAAAGTTTTGAAATGAGAAAGTTTAACCTCATTTCCGCTCCAAGCCTCCTTAGGCAATTTGCACTAATGGAACTGATGGTCCTTAATTGATCAAGAAAACGATAGTGCTAACTGCATTTGCCTAGAATGTAGGTGGTAGCCCAGCATGCAGCCTTATGCTTCTAGCACACTCATTGATGGTTTTGTTCATGCGCTTCATAACACCGTTCTGTTGTGGGGTCCCGGGGATGATTTTCTCCATTCTAATACTATGAGCTGCGCTATACTCCTTAAACCCTTTATTAATGTATTCTTCATCATTGTTAGACCACAAGTAGTTCAGCTTTAGGTCTGTCTCTATCTCAACTAGAGCTTTCCACTTTTTGAACTCATCAAACATGTTAGATTTCAATTTTAAAAAATAGATCCATACCTTTCTACTATAGTCGTCAATGAATGTGACGTAGTACCAAAAGCCTCCAAGAAATAACACTAGGGAAGGCCCCCACAAGTCTATGTACAAGTTCTAACTTTCTCAATCTAAGGCTCTACCACTCTTCAAGAAACTAGCATTGTTCTACTTCCCCAGTATACAACTATCACACATACCCAAATCAATTGACTTTAGTTCTAGTAACTTGCCTTTTGACAATAGTTCTTGCATGCCTTTCTGACTCATATGGCCAAGCCTGTAGTGCCACAACTCTGCAATGCTCTCTACTGTATAGAGTATCGGTCTTCTTATCCCAAGCCAGCACCATTGATCCTCTAGCAACCTTCCACGTGCTATCTGAGAATACTATTGAATAGCCACAATCGTTGAGTTTTCCTATAGGGATGAGACTTTTCTTTAGCCCAATAATGTGTTTGAATTTCTGCAAAGTCCACACATTCCTCTTAGGAAGTACAATGTCAACCTCTTTCATTCTCACCAAGTTCAATTTCTCTTCATCAGTCAAGTACACCTTCCTGAAGTCGCCAGCAATGTAGTTCTACATGATCTCTTGGTGCAAAGAGGTGTGAAAGGAAGCCCATGAATCCAATATTCAATCATCGACTGAACTGTGAATTGCAAGTAATAGTGCATCCTATACTTCTTCAGTTACCATGTTTGCACCATCATTCTCCGTCTTCTTCAGATTTTTACAGTTTCTTTTTATGTGACCAATCTCTCCACAGTTCCAACAAGGCCCCTGCTGTCCAAGGCTTGACTTGTTCTTGCCCCATAGTTCTTGATTTTGATTTGCCTCTGTTTGAGTTATTGTCATGTGGTCTCCCTTCTACGCGCCTCTTCAACCAAAATCAAATCATGCATATTATCATATCTTAATTTCATCTTCTCGGCAGAATTACTAACAGTCATTCTCATGGGTTTCCAACTATTTGGTAGTGATGCCAATAGTATCAATGCACAAATTCATCATCAAACTCAATTTCAACATAAGATAATTAGTTGGTGATAGTATTGAACTCATTTAGGTATTGGGCAATAGACATACCTTCTGCCATCTGTGGATTGAGTAAATTCTTCACTAAGTTCACCTTGTTATTAGTAGACGACTTTTCATACATACCTGATAAATCTGTCATGAGATCCGTTGTGGTCTTCTCCCTGATAATGTTATGTGCAACTGATAGGTTTAGCCGAATAACCCCTAGGACTTGCTGATCTAACAGGTTCCAATTAGCATCCTCCATGTTATCTGACTTTGTCCCCAATAGTGGAAGATGGAGTTTCTTCCTATAGAGGTAGTCATCTATTTGCATCTTCCAGTATCCGAAATCTATGCCATCAAATTTCTCGATCCCAAATACCTTCACTTCTTCCCTCGCCATCATTCTCCCTCAGACCCAAACCTGGCTTTGATACTAGTTGTTGTGAAGACGATGACAACAAAATAAAAGTAAATAAGAAATAATCAAACAATCAATCACACTACACAAATTTACGTGGTTCAGTAACGTGCCAATGCCCACAGAGTTGTAGAGGAGTTTATTATATTGAGGAATCACAAGATACACTTTGGGGAGATTTTTCACTATTCAAAATAGCCATACTGTACAAAATAATCATATTTATAGGGTTACATGACGGAAACCCTAATTTCCACTTTCCTATGATATTCTCTTGAGTGGAGTGTTGAGCATGCATTGAGTGAACTCTCTATCTAGATTTTCCTTGAGTGTCAAGTGAAGCAATTGTTGAGCGAACTCTCTGCCTGGGCTTCGTTCGAACCCACTATCGAGCAAGACTCAAGCGGACTTTTCATCTGATCTTCGCTCAAGCTGAAAGTGGAGCGAATGTCAAACGAACTTTCTGTTTTGGCTCTTCTAAAGTTAAAAATATTACCAAAAATTGCTTTATTGAAAATCCACTAAAAAAACCGTAACTAATCATTGTTGGGTTAGATAATCAAGTTAGGTCGCCACAACAATAAACCAAACTCTACAAACCCAACATTTTTATATTCTTCTCGATACCAATGTGGATTAATTTGACCTTAACATCTACCTTTAACAAAGCCTGAATTAACTACTTATGCGTAAAGTAAACCTCCCAAAAAAAAAAAAAAAATATAGCATTTCCTAGAGTTTGCCTAGATCAGTAGGAGTGAAATTGGGTAGGTTTTACATTTATTGTTGTTTAATATGTAAGCTTTTTATGTGGCATTAAATTTTTTATAATGCTACCAGATTTATTAATGTCTCTAACTCTCTCTCATTATATATATATACCTTAGAGTTCGTCCAAAAACTCTAGACGAGGGATTGAGGATTTTGATTTTTCTTTTTAAAAAAGGAAAAATATAATGAGGACGTCGAGGAGAGAGGGATTTAAAGAAATTTAAAGAAGAGATATAATGAATCTTCACAACTTATTTAAATCTTAAAGGGCCAATTAGAGTTAAAATTTAGTGTCATATATCGAGTTATAATTGATCAGTTAAAATGAGTTGGGGTCAAGTCTTGCTGACATTATAATAGAAGATTTATTACAGCAATTTTCTAGATACATGCAAGATATTGGTGCTTGAATGAGTTGCACGGAAAGGTCCCGAAACATCACACTCTTCAGGCTTGAAAGTGCTGAACCAAAAAGTTTGTAACACAAGACAATTAAAGCCACGTTAATCTGGTCCTCTGACTGTTTCATTAATACTAAAGAATATTATACTTACGACGAACCCGCGACTCCACAGTACCTAATTAATTACGTACATGATGCTAAAAAGATGAAACGTGCATGGCATGTCAAGCCCTCCAACGTTACACTAATTATTTTATTTTTGTAACGAGTAGGTCTTCATCTATCTAAAAGTTATAATTTAACTTAATATATGATTGATCAATGAAATTAAATGTAGGAATATTTAAGGAATAATATATATATATATTAATTATACAGTCCAAATTTAATATATATTGGTTCAAAGCTGATCGATCGAGCAGCAGCATTAACAAATACAATCGCAGGCCAGCGCCACCCCAACTTCGACTCCCGATCTCATCAAGACATGCGAGGAATTAGCTATAGGATCCTTATGATTAGTGCAACTAGCAAAGCACACTTCTAGAAGGCCAGCGTACGTACGACGCAAATATGCAGGAAATTATGATATGGTTATAAATTTCTTCGTCAAGGAATTCGTACTATTGTCGATTTGTTTTGGACCAAGTCCACGCCAATATATAATATCGTCGTCAACTCGGCACAATCTGAAAATAATTAATGAACTACATCGATGAGGTAGCCCGGCCAAGGCCAATATAATATAATATGTCACAATTTCTATGGACAGGAGTACTGAAGAATATATATAGATGTATGCAAAATATTTATCATCCCCTTTATCAAATATATATTAATATGTAATTTATTATTTTTATTATTTTATTTAAATACACTCATATTAATGTATAAATATGTGTATTTAAATAGAATAATAAAAATGATAAATTATATATTAATTTATAGTGTTAGAATAATAATAAGTAGGATTCGCGTATTTATGAACAGTTCCGTATGGATTCGACTCCCGTTGGATATAGTTCAATTTTCCCCATAGGACTTAAACAGCATCACGAGTTTTTCGCGGAAGTTGTGATTATTCTAACTTATATAGAATGGGTTAAAGTTCTATTGGATTTATCTGCCAATTAATTCCAAATTCCAAAGAATTAGCTAGCAATAATGGTCTTGTTTCAAAGTTCAAACTATGACTCAATTTGGACCTAATAATAATAGATCGATGAGGTTAGCAGGGACGTTACACTACCCAATTCTAGATGCTCAGCTTGGAGGTAGTTACTAGAAACTCATAATTTATAGTTTAAAGAGAAAAGGAATCACACTACAAGAAATATGACTTTTGGTGACTAATTTTATGCATTTTCATCGTCACTAAAATCTACCTCATTTTGATCTCCCGGTGAATGGAAAAGTAGTACTGTACGTATCATCGTCATGGAAAGTGGTATATATTCAGTATGTATTGATAATGTACAAGAAGGACAACCTAGTATTTATAGTGTACGTAATAAACTTGGCATGTATAATAAAGAAATACAATCAATATACCTAAATACAAAATATTCTAATATATAATATTTATAAAATATTACCATACCTATGTTCAGGCTACGTACCCTTTCTTTGGATCATAACATCATCTCACAATAAAATTTCTTAGAACACAATCGGCTATATATATATATTTCCTAGGCAATGGCTGCCATATTTGACTTGCCCACTTTTTCCAGGTCGTTTTAGATCTGGACAAATAAAGATAACGTTTCCCTTCAGTCAGCTAGGACCGATATTTTGTATTCAGGCTTCAACTTGTTTATTGGATCCGAAGTGACACGAGTGGATTATATCTAATGGTTTTCAAGAAGGAAAAATATAGTTGCAAGCACAATTGTGTACTAAGCTGTGCACCAATATGATGTGATTGATAAAAAAATAAATTTTATTGAAAACAGTATTAATTTAAATTTTAAGTATGAATAAATTAGTATTGGTACACAGATTAGTGCGCAACCGTGCTTGTATGTAACAAAACTCTTTCAAGAAAATTTAGATACTGTACAGCAAGCCAGGATCACAATATTCTATAGCAAACCTGTACCAATTTTCCAACACTTCAAATTTTTATATATAGAAGTCATCAATTCCAAGCCACTGTCAGAACTTTGGTAAATGAAAATATTGTTATCACACCACTCTTATCGTCTTCGTGGTGCGTGGGATACAGCCTGCTATTTGTCCCCATATATAGATAAACTAGGTACGTATTGCTTGATTCAGCCTTGAGGGTAACTTGATCATCATGGGGCGCTACAGCTCCCATATCATCCTTGCGTTTGCTGCTTTCTTCCTTCAAATCTCATTCTTGTGTTGGGGTGCAACCTCAAGTCTTGGCTGCATAGAATCAGAGAGACTGGCTCTTCTGGAGTTCAAAGACAGCCTCTTCAATGGCAGCCTGAATCGGCTCTCTTCGTGGACAGGCAAAGATTGCTGTACATGGGAAGGAATTGCTTGTAACAATGACGCCAGAAATGTTATCAAGCTTGACCTCCAAAATCCGGTTCATGCAGATTCGAATGGATACTTCATTGAAGTCTCCAATCAGTTAAAAGCCAAAGCCGTCAACTCATCCTTGTTGGAGTTGAAATATTTGGAGCACTTGGACTTGAGCTGGAACGATTTCATGGGAAGCCCCATTCCCACTTTCTTTGGTTCATTGCAAAGATTACGATATCTTAATCTGTCTAATGCACGCTTCAATGGAGTAGTTCCTGATCAACTCGGTATTCTCTCTAGGCTGCATGATCTTGATCTTAGTAGCGGTCCAAGTGAATATGATTTTCAGCTCACAGTCCGTAACCTTCAATGGCTTTCCCATCTTTCATCTTTGCGACGCCTCGACTTGAGCTGGGTGAATCTTCAGAACGCCTCTGACTTGGTTCAGGTACTCAACAAGCTTCCCTTGTTGGTTCATTTACGCTTGTCATCATGTGGTCTTGGAAATCATGTTGATCTGTTCCATGATTATGTTAATTTCACGTTTCTTGAGCACTTTGATGTCAGTGTAAACAAACTTCAAGGTCCTATCCCTGATATTATTCAGCACATGAGCGCGCTCAAATTCCTTGATCTCTCAACCAATATACTTGATTCTACAATTCCTCTGTGGTTGGCTGACCTGAAAAGCCTTGTGCATCTCAATGTTGGCTATAATAACTTAAGTGGTGAAATCCCAAATGCTTTGGGAAACCTTGCTCCTCTCCTAGTCCTAGACCTGTCTTTTAATTCGTTTGTGGGAGGTATACCAAGTTCTTTGTGGAATCTTTGTAGCTTGAAAGTGTTAGATTTAACCATGAACAGATTGAATGAAACAATACCAGACCCTTCTAAAGATGCATCTGGATGCATTGGAAGCAGTCTAGAGAAACTGAGTTTGAGATGGAACAAGGTTAGCAGTCCTTTGCCCGATTGGTTTTCGCAGTTTGAGAATCTAAAAATCCTTGATCTTGCAAACAACTCATTCTATGGTCCGATTCCAGCATCATATGGGAGATTGTCCAACTTGAGAATGTTGGATTTTTCTCACAATCATCTGAATGGAACAGTTCCAGAATCTTTTGGGCAACTTTCTTTGCTTGAGAAATTACTCATGTCCACCAATTCCTTGCGAGGAACCATGTCCGAACTCCACTTTGCTAACCTCTCAAGATTAGAAGAATTAGACATTAGTATCAACTCTCTGGTTCTGCGAGTAAATCCTGATTGGGTCCCCCCATTTCAACTCAATTACATAAACATGAGGCCTTGCATTATTGGGCCCCAATTTCCTGCTTGGCTTCAAATGCAAAAAAGGATCACCACATTATATCTCTCTAACACAAGCATCTCAGATGTTCTGCCTCGGTGGTTTCCCAACCTGAAATTTTCCTATTTGGACCTATCCTTCAACCACATCAGGGGCAGGCTGCCAACATTTTTGAAGCTAGATTCTGTCTACATGAATCTGTACTTGAGGTCAAACAAAATCGAAGGCCCCCTGATAGCTTTTCCTTCTATTTTGAACAGATTGGATCTCACTGACAACCTAATATCAGGTCCAATTCCACAAGATATAGGCAACATGACACCTACATTGGACAATTTACTCCTCTCTGGCAATCAAATAACCGGTTCTATTCCAGAGTCATTGTGCAAAATAAATACCCTGCGAGTTCTTGATCTCTCAAAAAATAGGTTATATGGTGATATCCCAGATTGCTGGAGCGATTTCAAGATTTTGGTTGTTCTAGATTTTTCAGCCAACAATCTTTCTGGGGTCATCCCAATCTCATTAGGAAATGCAACATCATTGCAGTCTTTGCACTTGAGCAATAACACTCTCCAGGGAGAGTTGCCATCATCCTTGAAAAATTGTACAAGCATGGTTATTTTAGACTCTGGTGAAAATGGATTATCTGGAAATATACCTAGATGGATTGGTGAGAACATGTTGAGCCTTGAAATTCTTCGCCTACGATCAAATAAGTTTGATGGCACTATTCCTTTAGAAATCTGCCGCCTCGCTGAGTTTCAGGTTCTTGACCTCACGCAGAATAATCTATCAGGAGCAATTCCTACTTGTTTTGGCAATTTAAGGGGCATGACAACAGGGGTCAGGACAAGTGATATTGGTATCTATTTATGGTCAACTACGTATGGAGAAAACATGGTTCAGTTCATGAAAGGGAAACAACTCGAGTACACCAAGACGCTGAAGTACCTAATTAATATGGATCTCTCGAGTAATACACTGTTGGGAACTGTTGGGAATGGATGGAACAAACAAAGGCTAAGTTGAAGTAAATAATAACGGAAGCAACAAAAAAAAACAGCAAGCACACAAAGAACACCAAGATTTAAGTGGTTCAACTCAATGTGAGCCTACGTCCACTGTCGGGGTCGGTTTCAACAAATTCACTATGAACAAAAGATGGAGTACAAGAGTATTGATCACACAAAATCCTTAATCCTAAAGCCCCAATACACCCAATGGACTCTTAGGATTGTATACAAAAGGATTCTCAAAACTCTCTCAAACTTGGCTGCTGAAGGGCTCTTCAAAATGAAGAGAAAATGATGTATTTATAGCTGAGGCGCTGATTCAGAACATTCGCTCGAGCGGACGTCGAGCGAAGTGTCGAGCGCACGTTAGGGTTGCATTATTCGCTCGAGCGGACAGTCGAGCGGA